>MINK01172014.1:0-30551 GCA_001735545.1 Phormia regina
TTATAATTTTAAAAATTTCTTTTTTATTATACTAACAGACATATTTAATTTAAATTTAAAAGGCAGCAACATATTTTGCATGCCTTTTTAAAAGCGAAAAAACAAACAAACAATTCATTTATGTTTTAAAAATAGTTTTATGCTGCAATAAGGCTGCCACATAAATAACAAATATTTCATGCTTGTTGTTATTATTTTTGTTTTTCTTTCGCTTTTTTCCACAATTCTTTATTTAAGTTTTTGTTTTGTTTTAAAAGTCTTTTGTTTTCATCTGTTTATTTGTTAATACTAGAAGAAACATTTTAATCGGAAAAAACGTTGGAAAAAATACCACCATTGTGTGTTTTAAAAAATGTTTTGGCTAAAGTGAAGATGAAAACACAAAAACACTTAAAAAAAATCTCCCGCTACTAAGAAAATTATGAAACATTTACTTAACTGAAATATGTATAAGCAAATTAAAACACTAAAGCCTTGATTAACGGATATATATTGTATATAAATAAAAGTTAGTATTTTACTATCTCAACACAAGTAAAAAGAATAAAGAAATCGTTTAAAGAAATTTTTATTTAAAATTTTATGCTTTTATTAATTTTCTAACATTATTTATTGTGATTTTTTAAGCTTGTTGTTTATTTTAAACTAATAAGGTTTTTTAGGTTTAGGTGTAAATAAATTACTTTTTTATGGTTTAGTTTTTTTCTAGCTGCCATTGATGCTAGTGTTGCTTTAAATCTGTCTTAGGATTGCGTGAAGTTGTAAATGTTGTAATTTTCCACAAACAACAAAACACACAAAAACTTAAATCAAAATAGCAACAAAGTAGAGCAAAATCAAAATGTAACAAAAACTATAGAATAATAAATATTTTCATAAATACTGCAGATAAAAACTGATTACACCTACACCCACTTTTATATTCTGCACACATAATAAATTGTTTTGTTTGCAAAAAATAAATAAAATAAAAAAATAGATTTTTATAAAATATTTTTTATTAATTATAATAATTTTTTAACAGTTATTTTGTTGGCTAGATTGACCAGTTTCGGTATCATTAAATTAGATTTCATATAAATATATTTTGTTTACGGCTTAATGAATTAGAAAATAGAAGTACAAAAAACAAACGAAAGACTTAGACAACAAACTTGTATTTGTTTTTATTTTATTATTTTTTTTTTTTTAATTCAAAATTCTCATAATATTTTTATCTCAGAATGAATTATATTTAAAATAAATAAATTGAATTCATGGCTTAATCATGTACTTGTAGAATCTTTAACTAAATTAATAATATGCAAAGTTCAACATTTTTCCATTAACATTTGTTTCATGTTTGTTTATTTTTATTTAGTTTTTTTATTTAGTTTTTTTTATTTCATTTTTTTTTTTATTTGTTTTAATTTCATGATGAGTATTGTATAAGTTGTGTTAAACAGCTGTTGTTTTAGTTTAAAACATGTGCTAAACACACAATTTATAATTTAAGTATTTGGAAACATTTTCATTAGTTGCGCTTTTTATTTTAATTATTTTTGGTTAAAAAAAAGTAAATAAATAAAATTAATTTCATTTAGTTTTATCTGAGAACTTTTAGATTAAGATTTCTATTTTGTTTAACATGACTTTAAAGTGGTTTTATTCCATATACAAAATTTTTATTTTATTTTTATTAATGTGTATTTCTATTGACTTTTGATATTTAAAAATAGATTTATATGACCATTACAAATTCTTTCAAAGTTATCTAAATGTGTATGTATGTATACATTTCTAACAAATAGGTTTTCTTTTAAAATTACTCAAATATAATTAACTATCTCCGCCTTTTAAGTTTGGGTAGGGCATTTAGCCTTAGGATTGTGATGCTTTAATAATAATTTATAATTCGCTTTATTTTACTAATATTTTATTTTTATTTTTCTCTAATGATCTATAAAAACTTGGTCAAGAAATTTTTAATTAATTATTATATTAGCAAATATTTAGCGAATATTTTTTTTATAAATAGCTTAAAGCGTTTTTAATTAAAGAAATTATTTTAACAAATGTTTTTAATAGTCTGCAAATTTAATAACATTTAACTGTATTCAAATAAATAAATAACTTTTTTTTATAATACATTTTTGAATGGATTTCTTTTTAACAACTTCATGGGGAGAGAACATATTTAAATAAAGTGATGTAATTATAAATAGTTTGATAAATTAATTTTTTAGAAAAATGAATAAGTAAAATTGTTACAAATATTTTAATACATGTTTTTAATTAAATTCATTTTAAATATTCCCAATGCACTGATTTGTCCCTGAAGTCGATCTTGTGGTCCGTCTAGGCTCAGATCCTACATATATCATCTATTCCATGAGAGAATTATAAAAATGGAAATTTCGTTAATATGCATATGCATACCCTATGGAGCCATATAAAAATCCATATTTTTATTTTTTGAATTTTGAAAAATTCGCGTATTTCTTCGTTATTTTCATTTTACTAAAAGTCAAAAAAAGAGTAGCAAAAGTGTTCAACTTTGAACTTCAATATCTCTTAAAGTTTTAAATGGATTTTAATAATTTAAATTGCATATGTAAGAATATCATGTCCTTTATAAATGTAGCAATTCAAAAAGTAATATTATCATTCAAAAATGCATTCATAATGCAACTGAAATTTTAGAATGCATTTTTGAAAATTTTCTATCCTTTGATAATAATTTTGTTTAATATATTTAAAAGCAATATCTTTACTATAAAATACAGTAAAAAATGTTCTGGGACAAGAAAATCTACTATTTTTATTTCTTTTTTTTAATTGTCATCACTTTTCTAATACAAAAATTTTAATTTTTTATAAATTTTATACTTTTAATATATTTTGTAACTTAAAGGGCCTTATTTTATAAAACACTTCACCTCACTTTAAAAAATTGTTCATGTAAAATATTTTTGTTTTTCAAAAATTTGTATGGAAAAAAGTAAGGTGAAGGGATTTAGGAAATAAGGGAATAAATGTTTACAACTCCTTAACTATACGTCAGATTTTATTGATTTAAAAACCAGTATAAAGATTATTTTAATAAATATTGTAAATTATATTTTATAAATCCAAAATATTTTTCTTGCTAAACATGCACTCACAACAAGAATGCAATTTTTGGATACAGTTTAAAGAAATTTCTACCCTTTCGATTTTAAATATTTTTGCTTAATATTGAAGATAAATATGTTTATTACATAAAATATTAGCATTTAATTTGGAACAAATAATTTTAAAACACAAATAAAGTAATTGTAATTAATTACCCTTTTAAATCCTTTTAAATTAAATTTTATAGAAAAGCTATTAGCAAAATTCAACGAACAATTTATATTTCCAATAATTGGGATGATTTTTCACGTTATTTTATCATTATATTTAAAAAAAAAAAATTATACATTTCGAAGTTAATTAGTAATTGAAAATTTCAATTGTAATTAGTTTTCAATTACAGTTACATGTTATTGAAATTTTCAATTACAAATTACTGGTTAATTGCAATTGAGCATGTAATAGACTATCTGCTTAATTTGAAGTTTAAAAAAAATTGTAGACTCATGAACAGAAAACAACAAAAAATGTCCACTGTGCAATAGGTTCATAACAATCAATGTGCATTAATTTCTATATATACTCCTTATAACTTGCTTTTATTCTCTAATGACTCTAGTATTAAACTATTAAAAAGCAAAAGTGCCATAAAATTATTTAATTATAAAAATTTAATTATAAATATATTTAAACCATAAAACAAAAGAAAAAAACTAAGGTAAAATTGATAATAAACAACCGTGCTAAAACTCCATAACAATACAAATCAAACAAGCAAACAAACAAATGCACAATAATACTAACTATACAATAAAAAAAAAACAATTCCCATGATATTTTAATATCATTTTTTTGAAATAAATCTTATTTAACAATCATCTTTTCAGTAAACCAAAAAAAAAAAAAGTAACAAAATATATGATTTAAGTAAACATTTCGTTTTTGCATTGAAGATTTCCGTTTCCGAAATTCATAAAAATCATAATATTGTTTAATAAAAATCAAAACTACAAAAAAATACAAATACAAAAACAAAAACTCAAGTATAAAGAAAATAAGGTTTGCAAATTTTTGGCATAAGAAAAAATTTATTAGCAAATAACAAAAAAAAACAAAATCATTGACTCTTTATAACCTTAGCACATTTCTTTTGATTTAAATAAATATTTATAGCTAACAAATTTTTGTTTTTAAATGAATACAATAATAAAAATATCTTTGTGAATTAAAAAAAAAAAAAATAATAATAAATAAAATTAATCTGCCTTATTTTAAAAGTGCAATGATTTTTAAATGGATCATAAAATATTTCCTTTACTGCTATTTTAACACCTTGAAGGGACTAAACTAAACTATAAAGATTTTATAATTTTCTATAATAAATTTTATGGCTTATTAGGTGTAATATTATATCCTATAATTATATTTTATATTTTTAACATTTTATTTAATTGTTTCTTTTTTTGTTTTTGTTAAATAAATATTTAAAAATTTTTAATAATCTTTCTCTAGATAAAAACTTAATTAATTTTATAAAATCAGTGACAAATCAATTAATTGTAAATTTTTCCTATCACACAATTAACATTAACATTTTATAGATTTTAAAAGATATTTTTTCTATTACAAAAACAAAACAAGAAATTTTTATGGAATATTTTAAGAAAAAAATGTTAAATATTTTTACGATTACTATAATATTATTAACATTTATTAATTGAATTGAATTGAAAACGATTAGAGAATTTAATTTAAAGTTTATGTGAAGTAGACGCTACAATTTAATATTTAATGCTGTTGGTGTTGAAGATGACGTATATATCTGTCAAATATTTTATAAGTAATTTACAATTTTTTTATTATTTTTTATTTGATAATGAACTTGTGTCATTGATCATGCGTGTTGGATTAAAACAAATTGTATGAATGAAAAATTAAATATAAGTCAATAAAAATAATTATTTAATACAAAAAATGGCTCAGACACACACACATTTTAAAAATAATTGTACTCAAATACGCTTGAGTAGGAGTGTATATCAGTGTTGCCAGAAAAGATTAACATGAAAAAATGCCTTTTGAAAATTAAAATTATTTTTACGAGGAACACTAATTCTGCGGAGCGATGTTTTTCATTTAATTCGGATACACGGTACTCATAAGTATTAAGCCTCTTACACACTTTTTCCTAATGACCTCTAGTTGTTGCGTTAAATCGCAATTTGTAAAACTAACTAGGTAGTACTATATATTGAAGCATATCTCGAAAACTACTTATTATATTTTATTCAAGAAAATATCAAAAAATTCTAATTTAAATTAAAAGTTTTAGACATAATAGGCCCATTTTCTGAAAAAAATTTGAAATTTTATACAGAATTGGAAAAAAGTTTTTTTTCAAAAATGTCATAAAAATTTGAAAATGGCAGAAATTCAAATTTTTATTCTTTTCACATTAAAAAAAATGTATTTCACTATAATCAATGCATAAGTTTTGATTTTATTCACAAATTCGTCAAAAAACTAATTTATAAGTTACATAGAAGGAATTTTAAAAATCACATCCATTTTTTTATTTTTCGATGTAGTTTGAGAAGAAATGATTTAAATAATGAATTATAATTGAAAATTAATTAAATTTATTTATTACTAGCACTAAAAGGCACATGGATGCTGATAAAGATCGCAGCGGATCAAAAAATGCACTCCATCCAGCTAGTGTCTAACAAATCTTTTTCTGTATTCTACAAAAATTATTACATTAATGAACTTTAGCCTGAATAAATTACAAAACTTATTAATTAATTTTTATTATAAATAATTTTAATTAATTGCACTTTCTTTAAAATTAAATTTTATCGAAATATATTATATTTTCAACTATTTTTATACCATATATCATCTTAAATCTCATAAAGTATATATTTTCTATGTCTTAATTAGGTCGGTTAGCAGACATAGCTAACCGTATGGCTCGAACGGAGCAACTTAAGGAGACCAAATTTTGGCTCAGATATTTTTCTTATATAACGTTTGTTTGGTAATGAAAATGGGCTAAATACCAGAAACATAGGGTATCTGTATTATTTTTATTTCATGATTTTCCGCTGATATCTCTTAAAGAAAAATATGTATGACAATCAAATTTGGACAGATAGTTCGATTGTTGATATAAACTGGAAAACAAAATAGAAAAATGGATCAATGTAAACTAGGAAACAAAAAATGGGCCTGGTCCTTTGAAAAAGTTGATAGTGGCTTTATAGATATGACTGAGCCGAATATAACTTTTTCCTTTTTTTATTGTACTTCATTATTGAATATAATATTTGAATAATTGGATATAATATTTTTTAATTCAATTAATAAATTAATTGAATATGTATTACTTATCAAAATTAAATACTATTTTTTTTAAGTTAAATTCAATTTATTAAAACACTTTGATTCTAAGTAATTTATTTAATTATAAATATATTTGAAATTGTTTTAAAATTCTAAGTAAAAGTTTAATTTAGGGCCTTATTTTGCAAAACACTTTCCCTCACTTGGAAATTTTTTCGAAAGTATTTTATTTTATTTTTTTTTTTTTTGCAAACAATTATATTGTAAAAAGAAAATTTCGTTAAAATTTAAGAGCGAGGTATTAAAATAAAGATATTTATATATTCTATATAGAGTAGATAAATTTATTTTATCACTTTTCAGAAAATTTTTACAAATTTAAAATAATCCTTTCATCTGGCAACACTGTTTTAAATGTTAAATTTTGTTTATTTATTTTTATTGATACATTATTTACGAAAAACAATTATTTATTGTTAAATAAATTGTAATTGAAGCATCAGGTGTGTAACATCTAGTGAAAAAAGTTGTAGCCGCCATTTAATTACAGATTAATTATTAAATGACAGACAACAAGGTAAACATTTTTAGTTAATAAATATGTAGTAGATATTTTCATGTTGGTTGTATTTAATTTGTTTGCTTGATTTAAGTCAATAATCCATTAAGTGTCTGAAAATTAGCTGAAATGTGTTCAGTGATAGTGGGTTTTCATTTTATAAAACATTTATGACATAATTTCGCTTACATCTATTAAATAGCATTTCTTAGATTAGCCAGTAAATAACCATTAAATGATTTAATATGATCTGTTTTCGTATAAATAATTTAAAAGGATTCATAGCATTTGAACAATTTTGTTACTCATATTTATATGAATAATATTCTCGACTAAAACTTAAATCTATTTATATGTACACAGAAAAAGTAAAAAATCGACTTCAATTACAAAATTGCTTATATTAATTAATTTTTAATTGATCAAAATGATAACATTAATAACTACAATGATTGATTTTATTATTACAGTTAGATAAAATGAGATAAAAATAGTAGAAAATTTACTTAAATTTATTTTATTTGAATATTTTTATAAATAAATATTTTAATCTTTTTTATATTTTTTTAAGAGCTGTTTATTTAAATAATAATTTTAAACCATTTAGAAAGTTATTTCTATTAATAAATAATATAACTAAATACCAACACAGAAAAAATTATCACCGTATTTTTTTCAATTAACACAATTGTTTAATTTTTTATCAAAGTATAATAAATATATTCAAGAAAAAATAATAATAAGTTTTAGTATGATTTAATTACCAATACACATTTTTAATACATTTAATCATCCAATTGATTGATTTAATTAATTTATTAATTGGAAATATTTTTTTATTTTTATTGTTTTTAGTAATTGATATAATCATTTTGGTGAGAGGTTCAAATTTGAGCAATTTTTTAATAGAATGAATTATTTTCATATATATTTGTTAATTGGTGATTTTTTTCTGTGAATACAAAGTTAGTTAATAATTCTATTAAAAAATAATATGAAACATAAATTTCTTTGTTTTAAAATCAATAATAGTTTATTTTTTTCTGAAATCTTTTTAACAATACAATATGAATTTAAAAGATTTCTTTTAATGCCATAAATTTTTAAAAATGTGGTAATTATGGACTTTAAAATACTCACACGCATGTCTTTATAATTAATGTTCTAATTCTTCTTAATAATTTTTCTCACATATGATCCATATTAAAAGTTTTGTATAGTAATTATTTCTTTTATTTATTATTAGTTTTATTAATTTCAAGCAAAAATTATTTTAAATTATAGAGTCATCAGCAAGACACTTTTGTTGTCTTTTGTTGGCATTGGTGGGTTGGACAACATCAATAAAGACTTTTTACTAATATATTAAATCTATTTTATTCATGTAGATTTCATGTTTTGAGTCTATTATTTAGTAATATTTCTTTTAGATTTTGTTTATCTTTTTTTATTTTAGCAAATAAAATTTTATGAATTCAGTTATTTTCATATACATCTTAATTATTTATACGAAATCATTGTTAGTGATGGTTAAACAGAGTTTTAAAGAATAAATTCATTAAAATTAAAAAAAAAAATTTAATAACCCAGGAAAAATTTTATAAAAATTTTCAACAAATATTAGTTTGAGAACTGGTGTAATCAGAACCACTTCAGTTTCTTTTTTTTATAATATCCTCAGAACTAGTGGTATCACCACCAATTCTGACACTAATGGAGTATAAGCTAATTGTGGTTTTAGAAAACTAGTGCTTAAGAACTTATTCTGTATGACTTCTACATCACAAAACAAATAACTGGTTCTCGAATGACTTTCTAGAACTGTTTAAAAACTTGTACAAAAGAAAATGTCTTATATTTTTAAATTGAATTTAAAGTGGTCTTTATGAACCGTTCCCTAATGTGACAATTTCAAACAAAAATTATTGATTAAAGAACTAGTTCTAGAACCATTCCATGGAATGGGTAAACACTGCCACAGAACTAGTTCTGGATGTAACAATTTCAAACAAAAATCATTAGTCGTAACGCCAAAGTAGATTAAGTACAGCCTATATTCATGTGTTCTGAAACTAGTTGTAGTTCTACAACTTTTTTCCTGGTCAATATTAATAATTAAATGTTTGTGTAAAAATGATTAAAATAAAATTTTAATTCCTTATTGCAACTGTCTGGCCACCTCATCATCTCTAATATAGTATGAGTACAACTACATTTATATAAATTTTTGTAGTTGTAGCGACATCTTTGTTATAGTCCATCTTATCTTAAGATTGTCGAAAAGGTCATTGCACTTTGTGGTGCAAATATGAGGTGTTGTTCATACACATATTACGAGTATATTAGATTTGCGGTGGTATAAACAATTTTCAAATCTTTAGATCATTAAAAGAAACGTGATTTAATGACTTTTTCTTATTTATTTCTATATGAATGTACATATGATTTGTAGCAATTGAAATTAACTAAAAAATAATACCAGACAAACAGTAAAGTCTTTAATCAATGGTATGAGATATTGGAGTAAATATTACTAAAAATAAATTTAATAAATTATAAATTTATTTTTAGTTTTTACTGTATTTAATAATATAATCTTCTAGATATGTCTTCATTTATTTTATAACAACTAGCACGTGCTAATTAAAGATTAATACTTATACGTCTGTTAACTTTATATCATTTTTAAATTCTTCTTGAAATTGCTGAATACTTAACATTATTACATAAATGAATTCTTTTGCAATTGATTATTGTCCATTTAAAATGAAAAATTTAATTTAAGCTCATAAAAATTACAAAAAGATGAGTTATTACACAATGACAGTTGAAAATATCTTTAATGTGGCTGTGCAACAAAACAAATATTTTATCTTGGGAAATATTAACATTTCGATATACTAATTGCTAATTAGATACATTTGTATAACAAATAATTATTAAAAATGATGTTATCTAATATCCTCTTTAATATTTTAAAACTTTCATTCATTTCATCAGCTGAGGCTCAGTTTTATATTATTTTCAATTTTAAATTACTAATCTTAACTATTCTTAACGTATTTCAATTTAAATCAAATCCCTATTATACTCTGTTGTGTAACAAATGACCATTATTTTTTTTTTAATTTTTTAAAAACTAAAACTTAATGATTATTTAAATAAATAATTTGTGTTAAATATATTGTAATTTATTTAACAATTGTTTTAAAATAAAATAATAATTAAGCCTAAATTATACAAATGTTTGTAATGTAATTATTTTGCGATTAAATTTTATGTGAATATTTTGAAATTGATTTTCTTATAATAAGGTGTTTAAAACTGTCCCTTTTTCCCCCCTTTATGTAAGTAATTGTATTATAAAACTGTAAATTTTCCTAAACTCATCAGTATAATAATAGTAAGTTTAATATAGCCCCCTAAAACTTTACTTTATTTATAAAAAATATGTATTTATATATTTCTACTTGAATGATTTATAGATCTGAAATGGTGACAGATTGTTGTCTATTGTCAAACATCTTCATTTCTTAAATATTCCCATCATAACAAAACATATCGCGTACTTAACACATAAATCTATTAGTGTCTGTTGTTTTTTATTTTTCATTATGAAATAAAAAAACCTTTTTAATAATTAAATTAAAAACAAACTAGTATTTAATGAAACATCTCTTAGTAACTTTTGATGTTTTAGCCACTATTTCATAATCTTTATATATATTTTTTTATAAATTCTTTAGTTTTAATTAAAAACAAAAAATAATTAATAGCGTTACTTTTTTTGTCATTTTTTTTTCTTCTCTCGAATTTAAATAATTAAGCAATTATAGAAACAGTGTAGACAGTCGCATAAAGGTACTAGAAATATTTTAAGAATTATGTGATGAAACATGTTAAAAATTTTATAAGAAACAATAAATAATACACATGTATTAATCATAATTAAGTTAAATATCATTTAGTTCCATTAAAGTTGTTGATGACATGTCGCAATATTTATACTACATGTGTATATCATTTTAATTATTTTAAAATTTCCATTAATTATTTTTTGATCGTAATAAAAGTTATGCTATTAATATGCAGCCGGTTTTCATAAATAACTTAAGGAAATTTTGAAGAACGTGTTCTACAATAATTAGTCTTAGTTTAGAATGAATTTTAGTCTGTAGTATAGATTACAGATTAGTTTATATTGTACACTATTAATTAATGTACAGTCTAGACTATAGTTTAGTTTATATTCTACTTCATATAGTCTAGTTTATAGTCTAGACTACAGTCTATACTATAGTCTATACTATAGTCTATACCATAGTTTATAGTCTAGATTATAGCATATAGTTTTTATATAGTTTTTATTTTATAAGCTACAGTTTATAGTCTACACTATTGATTAGTGTATAGTTTAGACTAGAATTTATTTAGTAAAAAAATTTTAAAATCTAGAGTCTAGACTATAGTTAAACTATATAGTCTACAGTCTAGACTAGTTTATAGTGTAGACTATAGTTTATTTTATAATCTAGATTGTAGTTTAGTTTATTGTCTAAACTATAGTTTAGTTTATAGTCCAGATTATAGTTTATAGTATAGTATTCATAGTATCAGCTATAGTTTATAGTATAGTATTCATAGTATAAGCTATAGTTTATAGTATAGTATTAATAGTATAAGGTATAGTTTATAGTATAGTATAAACTCTAGTTTAGTTTATAGTCTAGGCTGTAGTCTAGTTTATAGTTTAGTTTATAGTTTAGAGTCTAGATTATAGTATAGTTTATAGTCTAGACTATAAACTAGTTAATAGTTTAGCTTATAGTCTAGACTCTAGTTCATAGTCTAGACTATACTATATAGTATAGTTTTCAATTTATAATCTATTTCATAGTCTAGAATATGTAAAATCTATAATTTAGACTATAGTTTTACCTAAATTACTTAGTTTAGCTTATAGTCTGGAATACAGGTTAGTATGTATTGGAATACAGGTTAGTATGTATAGTCTATATAGTCTATTGCAGATTAGTCTGAACTAAAGTTTTGCCTTAAGTCTGAACTACAAATAATTTTATAGTTAGACTTTAGTTTATAGTCTAGACTTAAGGTTAGTTTATAGTTTACAGGCTAGGAAATATTTAAATATATAGTCCGAACTATAATTTAGTCTTAAATCGCGACTATGGTTTAATCTACAATACAGTTTAATTTGAAGTCTAGATTATATTGTAGTTTACAGTGTATTATATAGTGCAGATTAAAGTTAAGTACATTCTCCAAGCTGTATTATAGTTTATTCTGTAGTTTGAATTATAGTTTAGTGTATATTGCAATTTAGTCTATAGTCCTAATTATAGTTTGGTGTTGTATAGTTTGTTTCACATTGGTTAATTTATAGTTAGGCAATAGTTTAATCTATAGTATTAACTATAACAACACATAAATTTATTTACATTAATTAAGTATTCAAATAGCAGAAAGTCTCCAAATTGGTTCTTAGAAAAATGTCAAAACAAATGTGTGATAAAAAAAAAAAACTCCCAAATATAAACATAAATATAAATTGATGTCTACAACAAAATACAATAACACAACAATTGAAAAACAACTTTTAACAATTTGTTAACTTTAAAATTTGAAATTTCCGTTGCATGTTATTGAAACTATTGTTCTATGCAAAAATATATTTTAACACGATTAAGAAAAAAATTTCAAACTAAAATCTATAAAATTAACCAAAATACCTAAACATACTATATATTCGTTTAATCGTACAAGGCACAACCTATAAAAACTGCACCTGTCTAAGGCTGTCACAGCTAATTTGTGTTTAATTGCATTTAGTTTTTTTTGTTGAAAAAAATATTCTTTACGAATTTAATTGTTGCCGTGTTTTTGCTTTAGAACTTTTTTTGTAGTTTGGCTGAGAAACAGCACGGGAGACAAAAACCAAATTTATCTTTTATAGAAAATCTTAAAATGTTAAACAAAATGTTGTATTATTGTAGACTTATGTAGACGTTCTATCAGATTTGAAAATAAACTCAAAAAAAAAATCATTATAAATATCATTATTGTAACTTTAATGGAAATCTGAAAAAAATTATATAAAATTAATGCTTCCTATTTCTTTAATTCAATACATACATACAAACATAGATATGTATGTATATACAAAGAACGTAAACAAAAACCCTTAAACTTTTTTCCCGTCATAATTTAAAGGTGACAAATCTAAAGATTGACAGCCAGTCATTAAGATATTTTAAAAATAACGCCAATGAAGAACATTCACACATAAATTCTATAGAACTTTTAGATACACACATACATACTTACAGTTAGAAAAATTTATTTTGTATTATATTTATGCTTTTACTTGTGATTGTGTTTCTATTGGCTGTTTGTCATTGAATTGATATGTGCCCGGGTAGCTCAGTCGGTAGAGCATTGGACTTTTAATCCAAGGGTCCAGGGTTCAAGTCCCTGCTCGGGCGATTCAATTTTTTTTTTTTATTTTTTTCACAATATATTCTTTTTATTTATCTTTTGAAATATATTAATTTTTTTACTTTCTTTCTTTTTTATTTTATTTTTCAGTTTACTTCCTCTAACAACATTTTCACACTATGGTAAATCATAATTGGTTTTTGGCCACAGTGCTACTGTGGCTTTTACTTTGTTATCATAACTTCTGTATAAATGCTCAGGTGGGTCAACATTTTATAAAACAATAAAATTTTTAAATAAACTTTTAAAATATGTTTATTATTATTAATAATAATGATGTGAAAATGAATAATTTGTTATGTAAATTTTTATAAAAAAAAACAAATGCAAAAAAGAAATTATTTATAAAGGAATTTTAATGAATATTATTAACAGCAACTTAAATAACAAATTATTTATTTAAAAAATGTTTTTACTTTATTTTCGCTTTCCGTTTGTAACTTAAAGAAATAATTAGTGTTGATTACTGCCATAATCAAACAAATATTCATATCTTAATATATATGTATGTATGTATGTATGTATGTGAGGGTGTTATTAATCAATGAAAATAAACATATTTCAAAAAAAAAAAAGAAAAAAAAAATAAATGTTTCCGTAATTAAATGTAAAACTTATTAAATAAAATTATTAACCAAAGGTACAAATTTATTGCTAATTAAAACATTAATTAGAAAATTAAGAAATTTTTCATAAATAAGAAAAAAAAGTGTCGGCAAAATTTCTCAGAAGTTTAAATTTATCTCTTTTTTCAGAATGATGTTCTAATAAATCGTTATTTTTAGGACAATGTATTATGAAAAGGAATTAAGAGGAAATATTATGTTTTTAAATATTTTAATATTTATAAATATTTAACAATTGTATTACAAATTAAGTTTAAGTTAGTCCCTTTAGTCTCATGTTAACCTATCTTAAGGAGATAGGTTAGTGTGGGCGTTTACTTTTGATGGTTCGTGACCTTTAATTATTTGTTTTTTAAAACTTTATAAAAATCCCTTTTTCTATAGACAATATTGCAATAATTTCAACTGATAAACAAATTATAAAAAAAAATAAATTAAAATCAATTAATAAAAGTTTCCAAACTAACAACAAAACGTATATTCTTTACGTTATAATTAAATCACGTTTTTTCACATTTTTTCAATTTAATTTAATTATAGCTTTCTACATGATTAAATGAATTTATTAGATGAAATTTAAAAGGAATTTTTAATCAATAAATCATATGGTGGTATAAATTATTTAAATAGTTTTACAACGTTACATCTAAGTTACATGTTTTCTTTATCAATAGATTTTAATTTCCTTGTTTTAATGACAATAATTATTTATTTTCCTCCTTGAATTTATTTAGCCGTAAATAAAATACTAATACTACTAATTTCTATTGTTTAAACCTTTTTTTAAACAAATTTCAAGGAATTTATTTATGTGCGATAATTTATTTATTTAATTTACGTGCAAAATTAGATTTGAATCTTTTAAAAATCACGTTTTATTTATTATAGTTTTAAGCTTTAAAATGTATTGTTTAAAAAAAGGGAATTTAATTGGTTTCTTTTTTTTTAGAAGAAAATAAAGAAATTAAGAAAATATTTTTTAAGATTTTAATCAGTCACATGTTAAGTTCAAAATTGATTTTTTTATTAAATTGTTAGGAAATAGTTGAAATTGAGATGCAATTTTTTTTTTTTTTTTAAGAAATATTTTATATATTAGTGTTTTATCTTACAAATTTTCTGGTTTTTTTATGCCTCCATGAACCCAACATTCATAAAATCTGACTTTTTTAAACAACTTTTGATGTAATTATGTTAACAACACTTTTTGCTTTAACAAAAAATCAATACCTGAAACGGTTCCTTGTGGTGCCAGCAAGCACTCAAAGTCAAAAATTAAAAAAAAAAAAAAATTGTTTGATTATTTCCATTTATTGCTAAAGACGCGGATTTTAGCATAAACGTCCAATTCTTCTAATGTAGACTATAAACACTTGTAGGAAAGGACCAGCATGGATTTAATTAGCGTGCAACTAACCAGTGTTCAATTTAAATTTTGCAGTTTTTTTCACAAGGGATTTTACGCCATTTTGGATATTTCAAAACTCAAAACAGGGCCTAATAGCTCTTGAAATTATGTATCATTTGATGTGCTCTCAACGGAAATGCTGTAGGAGGTGCCTAAACTTGGGGCGAAAAAAGGTACATTGTTCGCAGTGAATCGAGAAGAAATAATTCAAATGACATTTAAAAAGTCATTAAGGCGTGTTAAAATATTAAATTGCTAAACATGTATACTTATTTTAATGAATTCAATATTTTTGCATATTTTGTTATAACGGATGTTGGCATTATAAATCAAATTAAAACTGAAATAAGTTCCTTTGTAAAATTTTACTTATACATAGAAATATAATTTCACTAAAAATATTCATCAACGGTTTTCATGGGCTAAGAACGCGATCTTTTTAGTTTAACATTAATGGTCGAGGCACACCCAAGGCACTTATCAAAATCGGCGATGATATATGTCACTCTGTAGCTGCTTTAATACCACATATCAAAATCAATATGGCGTTCGTAAAAGAACACGATTTTTCAATTAATGCAACTTTAGAGATTTGACTAAGTGCAATAATAAATATATATAAATGACATAAATATACATAAATGCAATCATTTTTGATTTAGGACTGTAAATAGAATTTTGGCAATTTTTTTTATAAATTAACAATAACATTGATGAAATTCGGTAAAAGTCATATACGCGAACAGATCTGTGTTTCACTAGTGACAAGGAATATTGGTACTATATATCGTTCATGTTTCATTTAACAATTTTCAACATTTTTTTGAACATCAAAAGTAGACTAATTTGAAGATTAAGTATCTAAAGATTTATACAACATAAGAAAAAATTGCAAAAACTAAACAATCAAAAAATGATCTAAATTTCAACATTGGTTCATAACGTTGGTTCATAGACGAAAGGACTTGTTTGCGAAAAAAAATTTTGAAAGCTATACGGGCATTTCAATTATCAGTATAACGATAATCTATAGTTTCAGAGAACTAATTCAACAGAAATCCAAATTCCAAATAAAGAACTAGTCAAATATTTGACTAAAATGACGTAATAACTATATATAAAACATATTCCAACTTCTCTATTTTAACGGGAAAATATTTTTTACTTATCATTAATAAACATTTTACCGAATCTTGTTTTGGAGCTGTTTTCTCTTTCAAAACATTTGCAAGATCGAAACTAGTAGCCACGCAAATTTGCTCTAGTATTTGATAAATGTGAACATAACCTAAGCTAGTTAATTTTATTAGCTATTCCCGTTACCAGTATATAAATGTCAAATTAGAATGACATTTGAATAAATATTAAATACATATATACATAAGTACATTATAAACAAAATATTACCTAATTTGTTTCGCTTAAAAAAAAACAACCAAACTAAAATACATATTGAAATTAATGTTTTAATGCCCTTTAGCTGTAAAAGAAACACTTAATTTATCTGCAAACATATGTAAAAAGATACAACAATTAAATGAAAATTCTACTATTTAAAGTTTTTTTTTTTACTATTCTCCGCCTAATGCCACAAAACTTTTCTAACAACAATTGAGTATTTATGCATGTAAATTCATAAAGTTTAAATTTGTATTCACTCAAGTGTGAATTTTGAGAATTGTATCTCTACAGCTCACACGGCCAACATTAACAGTTAGTTGTATGTCGAATGTCTTTAGGAAAAATCTTCCAAAATTAAGGTGAAGGTTAAAAGAAAACAAAAACACCAAAAAGACATAAATTTAAGACAAATATATAAAATTAACACCAACTATATGTTTAAACCTATTTTTTTAGGTTTCATCTGACATCTTGTATTTAATAGTTTTATTTTATTAGTTTTAATTGATTTGTCTTAAAGAAATAAAAAACCCTAAATATTAAAAATAATAACAGTAACTTTTTTCGGTAAATAAATATGTGAACCGTGAAGTTGGTTGGACATTTGCTTAAAGGTAGACCCCCAGCATTTAAAGTGTAATTTGATGTTATGTTTGTCTATTATTTACAATGAGCTTCTATTGTAAATGATTTTCATTTTCATTTACATTTTAATTGTTTTTCTTACAAAACCTATTATTAAATTTGTGGCCGATTTTATAACATAATTTGCATAAAAAATTACTACTTACTCTACATGATATTCGATACTTTAAAGTTAGTTTAGTAAAAAAAATTTTATATATTTTTTACTTTTAAATAACTTTATTTTGTTAAGATGAAAATAAGTTTGAAAAATAAACAAAAATAAGTTTGGTCGAATTAGTTTTACCAAACATCTGAAAATTTTTATCACAAACTAAATTAGAATATAACTAAATGGTAAATGATTTTGGATCTATATCTATTTCTAATTTATTTTGATTTCTTACACATTTATGCTTAAAAGATATAGACAAAAAAAATATGAACTATAATAATGAGAGACACCTTTTTAGTATTTGGTTGTAACTATTTTTACTAACCGATCTTGCTGATTTTATATATAAAATTTATATAAAAAAATATTTTAACTATGGATAATTTCCCTATATAATTCGACTTGAGATCAATCTTGCTTTTAACAGACAGATCGCTCTGATACGATCTTATGGGGTCAGTGCTATATCAATTTGTAAGAACAAACGGAATGACAAATTTATTGTATCCCTAATCTTTTGAAATAGTGACTATAATTAAAAAATTAACTTTATTTACACAACAATGGTATTAGTTTTTTAATCCTCTTATTCATATTAAATTTCTGTTATTTTGTATTGGAAAATTATTAATATTTAAATCTGAAATTAATCCTC
The DNA here is from genome assembly GCA_001735545.1 of Phormia regina. NCBI lineage: Eukaryota > Metazoa > Arthropoda > Insecta > Diptera > Calliphoridae > Phormia > Phormia regina. The sequence continues at coordinate 18,403 of MINK01172014.1, forward strand.
GATTTTTTTATCAAGAGGACAAATTTTTAAATACATTATTAATCCAATTCACCCACATTTATTTAAAATTATTTTTTAATCTTATTAACCTTGTGTCATGTTTATTTATTATAGTCATTAATTTATTTATTTTTTTGATTTTCTTTTGCTATTGACAAATTGTTTTAATGTTATTATAACAATTAAATAGTTTATTGACTTCAAGCTGTACAATAATGCCATATGATACTTTAAAAAGCGCAAATATTCAAATAATGGTCATTGAATTTAGATAAAAGTTTTAAATAATTAGAGTTCAGTTCAGTTTTGTATTCCAGAACTTAAAATGTTTTCTTTAGATAAAAAGAAATTTTAATAGTAAAAGTAATTGTAGTTGTTGTACACGAAATGTCAAGCGTAATGTTATATATTCACCACGAGTTGTACGGCTATGTGATGGAAATTACTCGATTTTAATTTCACAACGGTTTGCAGTAGTTCACTCGTTCTACTTGTTCTGTTTCTCTCAATTTTATCAGTTGTTTCTATTAAATCGTTTATGTATGAGTATTTTGGTGAATCGTTCATTATCGGTCAGTACGACTAAATGATTATTTTCTTCCTTCTCTTTCATGTTTCATTTACTGAAATATATATTGAATAGAAACAAAAGAAATATTCTTTCATTTTCTGAAATATGTATATTTCGAATGGAACCGAATGAAAGATGTGTTTTTATGTTATTTAGTTTAAAATATTTTGTGTCGGATGAATTCACACATTCAAATCAGCTGAAAAGAATATTACATAAGGGAAGATTGAAATATGAAAAGTGAAACATGGTAGAAAATATTACTAGTTTTTATCTAAATAAAAAGAAAAAAATTAAATTTTATTTGTCCACCATATTTATTGTTATGTTTAAACAAAATACACAACTTCACTTTGGTATGAGCATGCGTTTGGAAATTGCATGTTTGCTTGTGATTGTAAACCACATTACATCTACGCGATTTGAAATCGTAATATCCAAGTTTGTGCGATTTGCGCTTCCAGGTAATAAAAGTTTAAAGAAAAATTAAAACCATTTTTTTGATAAATTTCACACATAAATACAAATATGTAACTCAGTTGTCAAGAACATAAGTTGATTGTTAAAAAATCTTTATTAGAGCGTGTTTACATTAGGTATTACCACAAGGTTTTTAATGATATGCAAAATTTCATGAAGAGCGGTCCATAATTGCCCGTAGCTCCCATTTAAGTCCCAATTTCGGGAATCACCAAAAAGTGCATAATCACCAAAAGTGCATAAAGTGCATGAATTCTTGCCTTAATTTGATTTTGTTTTGAAGTAAGAAAATGAAAAACAAAATCAATTTCAAAGTACAGGCAAGTTTGTTTCGTTTTCATATTCCTTCTCGCTCTTTCTCATACAAAATCAGAGTTGCTGCAAGAAAAATTTTCTTGTGTGAATGCCGAATAGTACACGTGCTTTACTTAGTAATTTGTACCTGTAGGGATTGTTTTTTTAAGTTTCATTTATATGCTAATATATGACTTTAAATGTTAATATCTATTTGCAATAAACAGGGCTGATACTTTTATGCAAATGCATGTTTTAGTGAGAGGCTCAAAATCAATGTTGACAATTTATTTTTGTGAATTAGCAGATTTGTAATAAAATGGCATCGATTTGTTGTTGCATATTTTTGCATATCTTAAGAAGAGGACATATTTTTCAAATTTTTGGTGTATATTTTCTATTTTATGATACATGTTATAAGCGCATATTTTAAATTTGTTAGTGCATGTAAGTATCAGCCCTGGTAATAACAGAAATAATTTGAAATTTTCTACAATTAGTTAACAAATTTGTGTAAAATTATGTTTATTTAACAATTTATGCGTGTATTTAATTTTTTTTATAAATGTCATCAGGCGTAAACCAACAAAAAAAAAAAAAAGAGATAATAATTTATGCATAGCTGTCGCATTAATTTCAAATTGTCATATTGTACTAAATGGCAAACACGCAATATCATTTTTTTTTCTTGTTTTATCACAAAATGTCAAAGAGTCTATTAATTAAAAGCACTGATTCTTTAACTCAGTCATTGTGTTCTTTATAAGGGACATTGTTATATATATTTTCTAAGATTTAAATAAAAACTTTTAAAATATTTTAAGGAGAGGCCAACCTTTACCGATTTACATTTGTAGTTTTTGAAAGGCAAAACAATACAATAGATACATAATAGAAAAAAATTGTAAAAAAGCTTTATGCACTATAATAAAATAAACTAGAATTAACTTAAATATTAAAGATTTCCGGTTTATTTCCTTGGTAAACATAGAAATAGATTTATTATCGTTTTACCAAACCAAACTGTCTATAAGTCATAAATGATTAAACTGTTTTAATCTTATTAATCTTGATGTAACAAAGATAAATAGTTTTAATTAGCATAACTCTTTAGAATATCATTTTAAAACAAATGTTAATATAGTAATTAAAAAAAAATAACAAAATAATAAGCTACTTATGGCTATAATATTTAGTTGTATGTAAGATGTATTTCCTACATTAATATTAAATAAAAAATCTAAAAGAAAATTTTGTGTAAAAATTTAGAAACTAAACTCTAAGAATTATATACTACATACATTGAATTAAAAAAAAATAGTTAGAACAAAATAACCTTCAATATCATGTAGTCGTATTTTTTCTTTATATCTTTTTTTTCTACTTATTTTTTTAAGTTCAAGGTAACATGTCTGTCTAAAAAGTGCTAACTAGATAGATAGATTGTAGAAGTTTTAAGAATTCCAAAACAAAACTCAAAACTCTTTTTAAGGCTTGGCGCTAATAGTAAAAGATAAATATGCTTTAGATCGTTAACATTGTTTTTTTTAATATTAAAAAACATATTTTCCATATTATTTATAAAGTAATTTGGTTGATTTATAAAAAAAAATTAAACTGCAACATACTTTAAACAAGAATTTTATATAAATATAAACTAATGTCAAATAATAAAATAAAAGAGTGTCACAGCAAAAATAAAATACTAAAAAAGTTTAAAAAAAAAATAAATTTTATTGCCGAAACCCGGGATTGAACCGGGGACCTTTAGATCTTCAGTCTAACGCTCTCCCAACTGAGCTATTTCGGCACATGGTAGTCAAGTGGAGAACACTTTATATCAGCACAAAATAGCCATTAAACGAAAACTAATGTATTTTAAAACACAAGGGTGGATTTCATGTTTTATATATCTTTATCAGCAAAATAAAAATATAGGTTATTTTTAAATTTTTGTTGCATTCTGAATACAGTGTTGTCTAATAAAGTAGCATTTTTAGGTACACATTTACTTAGAGCAAAATTTTGTTTAAGAATTAAATTACTTAAAGCTTTTTATATAAATATACATATGTACATACATTTGTATATATTCATGTGGGTACGTACACTATGTATTCAAAACAACATTTTTTGTTTATGTAAATATGAAAAAATATTTTTCTCAATGATTTAATTGATTTTTCATTCTTATAAATTTTGTCATTTATTAAAAATATTGTTGTCAACACTAAAAAATATATGTAAATAGAATTGTCAGATTAATATTTTTTATAACATTTATTTATTAGGGGTTATCGATTGACTTTGGAATAATCAAACAATTAACTTTTTCTGTAAAAAGTTTTGTAAGAAGTAATGTAAACGGAACGTAAGTGGATTGTTAAGCGTGAAGTGTTGCATTTTAAGGCTTTTTCTAATAAAGAATTTATGATAACTCTGTGTTATTGCTTATATATCGCAAAAAACACAAAATTCTTTCCGTAAATAAACAGGACATCAACATCACATAAACAACTAACATTTAAAGTTATAGAAACATGACGTTGATTTGACGCCTGACAGTTGTTAGCAGTGTTGCCAAACATTCATTCAAAGGAAAAAAATCGCTAAATAAACCAAGAAGTAAATAAACAAAAATTAATAAAAACACAATTAATTAAATAAATAACTTTTTAGCTTATTTAATTTTAATCAGAGTTGCTTTTTTGATTTCTTCTAATAAAGAATTTATGGCCTATGGACTAAAAAAACGTTAATGTAGCTAGTACTTTTTTGTTGTTTTGTACACATCAACATCAATAATGTCAATTACATATATTTCTAGTAAGTCTTAATTTGTTCCGTTACTGAGACCGGACACTAGTTTTATAGAATCATAGTATAATTAGAAAGTGTACTCGTAAGAACAGCTGTTTTACAATTTTTTCATTGATATACCTCGCGAGTGCTTTACAATTATGCTATAGTTATAGAATATACATATTTTTGTGCTTGTTACACTTTAATAAATTTTATAGAAGACAAATAATTGTCAAGAGACAAAAAAATATTTTTGAAAAAAATTAAATGACTCGACTAACATTTTAAATAGTTAAAAATAAAAATTGAAAAATTTGAACATAGTCGAAAAGTCGACTATTCAAGAATTAAAAAGTCGACAAATTTACTATATAAAAATTTAAATAAATGTCATATTAGTTTTAAGCTGGACTGCCAAAGAAAGGGATTTTTTCCCAAAATGGGGAAACTTTCATTTGGGAAGATATTTTCGTGGGGTGGGATTTGTTATATTTATTAATTTCTACCTTCATTTCTTTAATTTATAGACAGGAAAAAACTGTATTGATATACATATGTTCCTTAAATTTTCATTAAAATAGTTTTTTTTTGTTTTAATTTATTAATTAAAAATTATTTAATTATTTACAAAACGCAAGTTTTGTAGTAAATTTGTGATAAATTTCGTTTATGGTGGAAATTTATTTTAAAAATAATGTTTCTTTTTATAAAAGTTTTTCAAAACCAAGATGATAATTATTAAAAATCGCATTTGTAAAACGTTTATGGCAATAAAAGGAAAATTTCGATAATGGCAAAATATGTTAAACAAAACTATGTAATTTAAGTTGCTTAATTAAATATAATCGAAATTGAGATTTTTTTATAAAAAATGTTGTAAAAATTAGTCACCAAAATTCATTAATTTTACTTAAATCGTACTAACCCAGCAAAAACTTTTCAGTTTTCGGTAATGGCAACTACTAATTAAAGTACTTTCCTGGTAATGCCACATCATTATTATTTGTATTCTATATATTATATAAATAAGTAATCAATGGTATAATATCAGCATAAGTTAAAATTACTTGGATCAGTTTGCTAAAGGACAGGATTAGACACCAGGAGTTCGTTGGTTCAACCCTATTCTGATGCTACTAGATTTTTTTTACAAAATATCTAAAATTAAATTTTGTTCTAAAAGAAGTTTGGCAACTTTAAAACTTAAGTGCGAAATGGTGTACTGAGTAAGAAGTTAGATATCCCAAGTTCGATTCACACTAACGACAAACTTTTTTTCGGTTTTTTTTTATCTCGTTTAGGTACATATTTTTGAGTACACATTGAGTCTTAAAATAACTACATGAATTTGTGGACAACTCGGAAAAAAGTAATTAGTTATTGAGACAAAAAATGAGTAGTTTATTTTTATTTGCAATTATATCTGCAAGCTTAACACGAAAGCAAAGTTTTGTTTTGTTTATTCCTAGTTTTACTGGGAATAAATAACAAATTGTTTGCTGCATTTAAGACCCAGGAAAAATTTGATTTTGCACTTTTTTTGGTTGCTCTGTTTATAAACTTCATATTTTTTATATAATTAATCCCATATTTGCAATATACTACATTAATTTTTTATTTTATTATTTATATTTGGGACATAATATTATAAAATGATTAAAATTAATTGCGAAATAAAATGCAATCATGAAATGACCATTATGTATTTAAAACGCATTACCCAGTAAACAATTTTAGCTTTAAATAATAAACATAAATACAAAACTATACACAAATTTTTGCTTAACTTTAAATACATTTATTGGGTATTGGTAATTTTTCGTCTACTCATATTACAGTAATCAAATGGTAAACCGAACAAAAAAATGTATAAATAATATTGAACTTTAAACTTCAATGCTTGTTATTTTCATTAAACATATTTTTCGACACAAGCTACTTTTGGTTTGTAAAATAATACAAAAAAATTATTCATTCCCTGTGCACATACAAACATAAATTTAATCATTACTTTTATAAAAAAAAAATAATAATATTGGTAATAAAATCCCTTAAATTAAAAAGTAGCAAAATGGAAAAAAGAACATGAATTGAGTAAAGTAACATGTTTATTGCCACTTGTCATAGAAAATGACATCATCACTCCTTAGAAAAACTACTACAAGATGGATGGATGGATGGATGGATGTGTTTTTGTTGATCATGTTTGTACATAAATCGCAGCATACTTAGACATATACATATGTATGTCTGTATGCATGAATGTACAAAAAGTTGCAACTTAAGAGACTTCATAAACTTTTCAAAAAATATCTTAATAGAAACAATAAGATATATTTGAGAAAAACGATTGCATGTTTTCAACAAAAAGGTTTTTAAAAACCTACATCAAATACAAAATTAATCCACTAGATACATTAATTTATTTAGGGGCATGCATACCGTTTGCTTAATATTGTCGTACTTGTTTTTCTTTTTATATTCAAAATTAAATACATGCAACATGTCACTGAGATCTGTAGTAATCTATAAAGCAACTTCTGCCTTAATATATAGCGCGTGAGAGAATTTATACTTAAATATTCATATGTATAGGAATATGTATGTATGTATGTATGTGCTTTATTTATAGAAGGGAGGTTGTGCCCTTTTCTACTTAAGTATTAGATATACTGCTACTGCAATGACTTCTTTGAATAGATTACATTGTAATTATTTATTAGAGTCATAGAAGCAGTAGAGTTGATAGTTTAAACGCCAACACAATTTGAAAAAGCGATTTATCTATGACTTCGTTGTTGACAGTCTACCACTAGCAATTAATCTTTTTTTGCAAATCTATTTTGTATTTTTTATTCATCTATTTGATGCTTTAATAATAATAAAAAAAAACTAAAACCGTTTGTTTGCATTTTATATTTTTTGTAATTTTTATTGTTTAAAATATTAATAAAAAATCAATACTTTTTTTCTTTTCTATTTTTTTATTTTTATTTGCAATTGTATTTTTGCTGTCATCTTTATTGTTGAACAGAGTCAAAATGCAATTGGAGCTCATCGAACATTTCAAAAGACTTCATTTTCATGTGCTGGTCGACCATCTGGCTATTATGCTGATATTGAAACTGGTTGTCAGGTACAGTAGTAATGAGTGAATAAATTTGTCAGTTTGATGAAACTGTCAAACCAAAATCGTAATTATATTTATTTTATTATTGTTTTTCTTTTAAAGGTCTACCACATGTGCGATGGTTTGGGAAGACAATTTAGCTATTCATGTCCAAATACAACATTATTCCAACAGCGCATGCTAATATGTGATCATTGGTATATGGTGAATTGTTCGAAAGCTGAAAGTGATTATACAGCAAATTTGTTAATAGGTCAGTAAGTCAGCCAGTCAGTTAGACAATTACAATAATAACATTATTAAATTTTAAAATACCACCCAGTGAGCTTTGTATTTAGGCAACTAAAACAATTATGTATTAAATTTAATGATTACAGGACAACGTGATAAACCTTTTGTTAACGATGAGGAAAATAATTTACGTACTCCACGACCAGATCTATTAGATCGTCCTTATGCTCCCGACTATTCGGGTGAATCATTTAGAAATCAATATCAAAAGGTATAAAATGGAAAGAGTTTCCCTAGAATTAGTAAAAAATAATATTTTTCTCCTCTTACAGTCACTTTCATCAGTTTTAAATCAAATCTATGATCATACAGCACAAAAGATGAAAGAAAAAGTCTTGCAAACAAATCAAAATCAATTGGGAACAGGACAACAAAGATGGAAAATACCTCCTCCTAGTCGTATCATATTGCCACCAGCTTACGAACCTCAATTGGTAGGAGAAAGTAGTAGCAGTAGTAGTAGTAGTACAAAATCTACCACTCGTACCTCGTATTATTCGTCAACTGTTACGACCACTACACGAAAACCTTCCACTCTAAGACCCACATCAAATACTAGAAATCAGTCTACAAAATTTAATAATGTAGCTGCCCTACACAATCGACATGATGAACATTTACAATTGGAACATGATGACTTGGGTACCAGTCATAGTACACGTTACAATACATCCGCAGATTTTAATTCAGCCGAAGATCGATTTGCTAAAACACCACAAAAAGCTTCTACACAACGCAAAACCACCTATAATACCAACTACAATAATGCCTTTACTACAGCGAAACCAGTCACCACTACGAGAAAAACTACATTGAATCCGAAAATAAAAGTACCTTCGAAAATCTATGAGCCTCCTTTATTATATCCCATATATAATTTAGATGATGCAAAATCAACAACAACTACTACAACCACAGCCAGACCCTCATATAGACCCTCAACAGCTTCACCTTTTGTAACACGCTTATCGGCTACAACTAGTACCACCACCACTAAAGCTCCCACCCGACCAACAACAGTCGTTGGTAAACCATTTACACGCTCATCATTTAGTACAAGCACAAAAGTAAGCACAAGTCAAAATAATGCCAATAGATTTGATGTTTCCAAACTGACTAAAGAAATCAGAACACCTGCACCAGCTCAAGGATTTAAGCCTCCTACACCTAGACCTCCAGTGAAAACTTCCAATACTACATTTAATAAGCCAGACCGAGGCAGCATAAAACATGAACAGCCTTCAAAACAACTCTTACCACCTTTAACTGACTTTATAACTCATGATGTAGCCACCACTCAAGGACCTCCTATATATTATGAATGGAAAGTTCCCTCAGATGGCCTAGAGCCACCAAAACTAGAATCGCCTATAGGTGTAGATGGTCGAGAATATCCAGAAACTGTGATTGATTATAATTCTATAAGTACAAATAATGGTTTTACTTCAAATTCTCAATTTGGAATTGATCAAAAGAAAAGTAATAATAGCTCTAGCAGAAAACCGGAAAATAAACAAACAATTCCTTCTCGTTCACCCACTTCAAGATCAGTTAAAGAAACAGGTCAGCCCAAAAGTGTAAATGAAATGAAATCGAAAACTTCTACAACAACCAGAGCCTCAAGTACACAACAGTCCAGTAATCCAGGAGATATATTTCAAATACGTAAAGAACTTTCGGTGCCGGAATATGCCTTTCCACTGGAAAATGCGGGACGTACTGGGTATTTAGATACCGATGTATATAATTCATTTCAATTGAAAATTCCCGAGAGACGTGCCGATACCGATGAGCATATACATTGGTATGGTGAAAATCCCAAATGCCCCGAATGTCATCCGTCCTATGTTATACCGGGTACCTGTGAACCCTGTATACGAAGATAGGAAGACGTGTAGGAGGTGACAGTATTTGGCTAAAACTAAAGTATTTTATGTCTTAGTTTTTAAAATAACTCATTAAAATCTTTATTTCATACTATTGTATACAGTTAATATTGGCATTTCTTCATAAAATAAATTACCTACTTAGTTTAAATATACATACATACATACATACATACATACAAACATAGGCATTAGCAGAGAGGCATTCGAAATTATTATCTAACTATACAATTATCATTATTTTATATCTATATATAAGTTAATTTTTACCATATTAGAGTAATATCTTCAAGAATTTCCTATTGCATAAAAAATATTATAAACAACATATAATATGATACTTAATATGATTTAATGAACATAAATACAAACAAAAGGCGGCAAGAAATGCTATTAAAAAACAATTTGGACTTAAAAGTGTACATTTTGAAAAAATAAGGGTATTTTCCCAGAGTATATATTGATAATGGAAAACAATATATTAACGAAATTTTACGCTACCTGAATACCCTTATTTGTTTAATATTTAAGATTCTACTATAGTATTTTTTTTTTTACTTTTATACAAATTATTATTATTATTATTATTTAACGTTTAGTTTGATTGGCAATTTTTATACAATTGTTTGTTAAGATGTATAATTTTTTTAAATAATAAAATTAAATAAAAACAAATAAAAAATTAAACATTATGTTTATTAATGGAAAATATAAGTACTTCTTAACCTACTAAAACATTACACAAAATCAGGAACTGATCCAGCTGAAGCCAGAGGCAAATAGAACGATTTTTTATTATCTCCTTAAACTGTATGATTTAGTACAGATTTTTCATTAAGCGTTTTCATTTTGAGGAGGGAAATTTCCTTTTTATTCCTTCACCGAGTATTCCGTATATAACAAATACAGTTTTTTTCTTAAATTTAATTTCATTGTCGCCTCAACAACACTAATTATACTCTTAAACCTTAAAAGGCCATAATACAAGCGCATCAACAAAGTGTACTCTCCTTCGCAAAGCACTTTTTTTAATTCTATAAAAAAACACAACATTTCTTTTTGCAAACACCTGCAATAGTTGGGATTTGTAACTTCATATAAAATTGCTTTTTACATATTTTGGGAAAATACTTTTAAATATTTACAAAGACTTAAGGACCTTAAGCTTTATCTTAATAAGAAACTAATAAAAAATGTTGATTTTCGTTTCTATATAGAAATACAGCGACTATAGATTTCCATTCTTTTTATAAAGAAGTATTAGTGATATCTTTTGGAACTATCTTTTCTCGTTTCTTTCTTATATAAAAATCGATTGAGTGATCACACATTTTCACTCTTCTGGTTTAGCTATAAAATCGATTTTTATGTTTTTCATATAAAAATCGATTTTTGATGAGGAAATATGAGTGATCACAGATTTTCACTCTTTTTCATATAAAAATCGATTTTTGATGAGGAAATAGGAGTGATCACAGATTTTCACTCTTTTGGCTCTATCTCTTCTGGTTTAGCTATAAAATCGATTTTTATGTTTTTCATATAAAAATCGATTTTTGATGAGAAATATGAGTGATCACAGATTTTCACTCTTTTGGCTCTATCTCTTCTGGTTTAGCTTTAAAATCGATTTTTATGTTTTTCATATAAAAATCGATTTTTAGTATGGAAATATGAGTGATCACAGATTTTCACTCTTTTGGCTCTATCTCTTCTGGTTTAGCTTTAAAATCGTATTTTATGTTTTTTATTTAAAATTCGAGTCTTTCGGTAGATAATATGAGTGATCACCAGATTTTCACTCTTTTGGCCTCTATCTCTTCGGTTTAGCTTTAAACAATCGATTTTTATGTGTTTCATATAAAATTCATTTTTGGTACGTAAAATGAGTGACTCACAGAGTTTTCATCTCTTTTTGCTTCTATCTTCTTGCTGGCGTTTAGCTTTAAAATCAGATTTTCACTCTTTTTGGCTCTTTCTCCTTCTGGTTTAGCTTTTTAAAAATCGAATTTTATGGTTTTTTTATTTAACAATTCGAGCTTTTGAGGAAATATGCATATCACAGATTTTCACTCTTTTGCTCTATCTCTTTCTGTTTAGCTTTAAAATCGCATTTTTAGTTTTTCATATAAAATTCGATTTTTTGAGTAGGATAATATGAGGTTGATCAAAACAAGATTTTCACTCTTTTGGCCGTCTTATCTCTTCTGGTTAGCTTTAACAATCGATTTTTATGTTTTTCATATGAAATTCACGATTTTTGCGTAGGAAATCATGAGTGATCACAGACTTTGCACTCTTTTTGGCTTCTATCTCTTCTGTTTTAGCTTTAAATCAGATTTTCACTCTTTGGCTCTTTCTCTTCTCGCGTTTAGCTTAAAATCCGATTTTATGTTTTTTCATTTAACAAGGTCGAGTTTTGGTAGGAAATATGAGTGATCACTCCAGATTTTCGCACTCTTTTGGCTCTATCTCTTCTGCGTTTAGCTTTAAATCATTTTATTGTTTTTCACTTATAAAATTCGATTTTGGTAGGAAATATGAGTGATCACAGATTATTCACCCTTTTGGCTCTATTCTCTTCTGGTTTAGCCTTTAAAAATCGACTTTTTATGTTTTTTCATATAAAAATTCGATTTTTCGGTTAAAAATTATGAGTATCACAGATTTTCACTCTCTTGCCCTCTACTCTCTT
>MINK01172015.1:0-42884 GCA_001735545.1 Phormia regina
TATATATATATATATATATATATATATATATATATATATATATATTATAGGTGTCTTAAATGTGCTTGATTTGAAATATATAGACGTTATTTTTTTTTTTATAATAAATTTGTTAAATATAATTTAAAAGAATTTGCGAGAAAATTGTATATATAAAAAAAAACGAGAAAACAATAACAAAAATATAAATCAACGAAAACTTAAAAAATTATAAACAAAAAAGAAAAAAATGAATATTGCAACAGTTTAACTTAACAGAAAAATTTGATTAAGGATAGAAATGAAAGAAATAAAAAATATTAATTATATATTTTTGCTCTGGTCAAAAATATCATAATACTTAAAAACAGATTATTTGATTTTTCTTTTATGATACAAAAATGTTAAGGAAACCATTTTGTTTAATTTAATTTCATTTTTTATACATATTTTAAAGAGAAAATATTAAAACAAGACTTACAAATTGAATTAAATGAAGAGAATATGAAATTATTACAGTTAAATTTGATTTAACAGGTACATTGGTAGCGCAATTAGGGTTTCAAGCAGCCCTTAAGTTATTCTTAATGTGATGATAACATAATAATAGTATTAGACTGGGTGGTTCTTAATTTCTAAAGATATAGTTTTTGTTTTTTTTTTCTTATTTTTAATTAAATATTTAATTCACAAATGCGCCACTTAGTTGTAATGAATAAATAAAACAAATGTTCTGGTTTTTAAATAAAATGGAAATCTCATCTACACAATTTGTTTATTCTTTTAAACTTAAGATCATTTAACGTTATCTTTGCTTAATACCAGATTTATTTTAAAATAATAGACAAAGTTTAAACGAAATAAAATTAGATACAAAAAGAAAGAAAAAATTTGTAAGCCTTGTTTATATATAGTGTTTTTTGTTAAATTAATTAAATATTTTATTAATAACATAATGATTTTTTTTTTATTTTATTTGTTTGTGTTTTTCTTTTTTTTTAATAACAACAATATATATATTTCAGTACATTTAGACATTTTTAACGTATTAGTTTTTAAATGTTTTTGGATTTGTTGTAATGAGGTAATTTGATGCTTTGATTTGATTTTTTTTGATTAATTATTTAATTATATTTATTTGTTGTTATGTATGTATATAAATATTTATGTATGCATAGCAAACCTATTCGTAAAAATAGGAAGAAGGCATTTTTTTGTTATATATATTTATATATATTTTTTTTTTTTATTAATTTTTATTATTCATGTAAACTCGTTGCAAAAAAAGCTTATAAACTGCTGCAATAAAAAATATTTGTTTATTATTCTTCCTTTTTTTTTTTTTTGATTTTTTACCAAAGATTATCAAAAAATGATTTAAATTTTAAAGTAAAATTCTACTAAGTAAATTTCTTGGTCTTAATTAAATGTTTGATATTGTAAAAAAAGTATTTTTTTTTTTATATTTATAAATGTATAAAGCACTTGATTTTCTTTAGTTCAGTAAAGCATTACATATTTCTTGTTTTATTATTTTTAATTTTTAAGGACATTTAGTTTATTTTATAATATATTAAGGCTTTTTTGTTGGTTTTTCCAATTAATATATATGTATATATGTATATATGAAAAAAAAAAAAAGAAATTGATTTGAANNAATATATATGTATATATGAAAAAAAAAAAAAAAAAGAAATTGATTTGAAGACACTTTTTATTGATAAATAAATTAGTATATAAATTATTTTTCTGCACAACTAACACTTAATTATCATTGAAATTTTATTTTTAGTCGATTTTGTAAATGAATTTATCTTATTAATAAACACACTTAAAAATGAAAAATTAATATCTGTTTTTTGTTTAATTAATTTTAAATTTAGCTTTAATAAAATAAGAGCACATTTAGTAGTAGTAGTAAATTTATGAGTAATAAAGTAGTTTTTTTTTCTTTTATAGATTTTTCCACATTTAAGGCATTTTTTGTTAATTTGTTTTTTTTTTTTTAATTATACTTTGTGTTATATATTTATCACTTATAATGAAATATCATTAAATTTTTATTTTTTATATTTTAAAGCCAATTAAATAGTAATTTTGTATTTTTTGTTTAAATCTTTACATTTAATCTCTGTTCTTTTTTACTTAAAAAAATAATTTTATTTTGTTTTATTTAAAAATAATAATTACTGTTGTAGGTTCAATTTATTTGTTTCTTTTACTATTTTCTTGTGAGTTTATTAATTTTTTTAGATTTGCAATAAATTAAAACTTTATTATGGAATGCATTTTTATTTATTTTTTAATTTTTATAGTATTTTTTTTATAACAAATTGAGGTAGTTGAGCCTTTGAAAAGCTTCCAAAATTTTAAGATTGTAGGGTTAAATGAAAAAAAAGCTGTCAATTCGATTAAAAATTGTATTCGAGTTACTATGGCAACCACGTTTTATATTCTTTAAACAAAAATTTGAATAAATCTACCAGAAATAAAGACTTTCAAGCCAAGAATTCAGTACAGGGAAGTATTATTAATAATATTATTAAGGAAGTATTTATGTATTTATTGATTGATTGATGTTTTCTATCGCTTTTCTTTCTTTTTTTTTAAATAAAGGTGGGTTGTTGGTTTAAAATTTAGTTTTCTTTAAATCAACATTAAATGGAAGACAAAATTTTATTTAATTAATTTGGAGTTTTGGAAAAAAAGGGAATGTTAAGCAAAGAATTTAGGACGTGGTTGTTTGTTTATAAAATATATTAAGAAATCTTAACTATAATAGCAGCCATAAATATACAATATACTACCTGAAACCTTTTTGGAATTTTGGAAGTTTTTGATAGGCTAAAATAATAGCGTACAACAATTGTTCCTTAACTTTATTAGCTTTATTTGAAGCACACAACTATTAGATAATCTCTCTAGAGTTACTTACGTTGCCATTTTTCTCACTTTGTTTTTGACCCGCAAATTAACAGAAAAAAAGAAAATGTTTTATAAGTAAACTCCCTGTATTTGCAACGAAACTAAACTTAAGCCAGACAACCACCATTGGCCATAAACGCTGCTGCTACTCCTGTATCCAAGTCAACAAATTCAGCTGCTTCACCCGTTAGTTGAGCCAATAAATCGGCTTCATGCAGATAGTCGTTTTTAATGGAGATTTGATCATGGAACGAAACATTTCCACTCATCAAGGAAGAGGTGAAATCTAAAATATTGCCTCCTAAATTTGAGTTTTGCAATAGAGTGGGTCCTCCATGATTGTGATTGATAGGTTGGTGGACATTCACAGCATGCTTGATGTCAACAAAACTATCACAGTTACTCTCAAACAAAAACCGTTCAGCCGATTGGGCAGTTGTGTAGGGACTTTGCGAATCGACTAATTCGTTTTTAACAAATTCCGTAGCGGTGGTTGGTGTGGAGACACAAGACATGGGACTGGATACACTAGCTACACTGGCTAATAGAGCACTGCTATCGCCGCCATTGCTACCTATGGGCGTTGTGCAGGTGGTGGGTGTGTGAGCCAATGTCAGGCCTAAAGTACCCGAGTCGCAATTTGGAATGTAATCGGACATGCTGTGACCCATAAGGCTGGAAGCTGAATTAGTGATGACTGTCTGGTGGGCGGTTGGTGTTGTAGTTGTAGTGAGGTGAGTGGGAGTCTGCAAACCTGGTATGCAAAGACTTGTACTATCCTGAGATGGTGAATTTAAATAACCCAACTCCTGAGGCGTGGGTGAGGGTTTACAATAACCATTGGGAAGCTGGCTAGTGTGATGATTTAGCGTTGAAGTATGTGTTAAGCTAGGAAGTTGAGATACCATTGAAACGGGATTTGTAAGAGCGGCGGAGACTGCAGCCGCAGCCTTGAAACCATTGCTGCGTGAAAATTTGATAGTTGACATCGGTGGGATAACGGTGCGCTGCGTAGGAGTTTGTGAGCTGGAGTTAGACGTGATGTTAGAGCCATTATTTATATTAGCAGGTGAATTAAGACCATTTATTGAAGAATTGCAAGAGTTATCGTCCAAATTTAAATCGGCCAAATATTTATAAGCTGGAGACTGTAAGAGTTTTGAGGGTAAATTTAAACCTTCGTGGTGGACGCAGGACAGTTCATGAGCCTGTAGCATTTCCAAAAGTTTACGCCTTTCATTTTCCAAAACTCGTACTTGATTTTTGAGGTCAACATTTTGTGTATCCAATTGTTCAGCTTCTTTAATTAAATTCTGAGTACGTTCACGTTTCTTCATGCGACACTTGGTGGCCGCAATCTTATTGCGTTCACGGCGACGTCGACGTCGATCCTCATCTTCTGGAGTGAGGCCTTTGGGTAAAGTAGCCTTTACATCACTTTCATCATCGGTGGTCTCATCGAACTCCTCATTGGGTCGCGAGCACTTGGACATGGGTTGCTCAGAGCCAGAACTTGAGTCACACGTGGACAATTTGCGTTTGCTTTGTATGGACAATTTGAGACCAGCTTTGATTAGTTGTGAACACGTCTGCAAAGAAAGCAAATGATAAAGAGTGAAATTAGTTTAAAAGTTTATTATTATATTTTTTCAAAGTGCACTTATTTATTTAACCTTGACTGTTGTTTAAGACTGATCATGTGAATGTTCTACATACATACAAACACACATAACACATGATAATAAAGTTGTTAATGACTCCGTAGTCTGTAGTGGTTAAAAGTACACACTTCACTACGTTGTCCAGTACAGACTGACAAGTAATACAATCAGTCAGCCACTCAGTCAGTCATTCATTTAGCACCATATGAATGTTTTAAAGTCTATTTTATTATGTAGTTAATTAAATTTATTCAGTGTAAGTTTTACTTTTTTGTTGTTGTTTTCTCTCTAAAGTTCAATAATATTTGTTTGTTGAAAAGTAATTGCCAATATTTGGCATTTAGATGGAAAATTTAAAATAAATCCTGAAAATTTTGGAAATTTTGTTAAAATTGTTTTTGGATTTGTTACTTTGTTTCAAATCATGACCCTGAATGGGTTTTAAATGAAACTTACATTAAAAGTAAAACAGACTGACGTCTGTTAACCCAACATGTTGTAGTTTGTTTAAACTTAAATTGTTATAAGCTTAACTGCGTTTTAAATCTGACATGTCTCCGAAAAAAAACTCGTCTGTCACCAATAACCAAATCCGTAAAACTTAAGATTTTATTTGAAGTTTTTTTTATTTTATTTTTTTTCTGAGTACTTACACTCGAGAAATATTGTTAATATGAAACTTAAAGAAAATATTGCTTAATAATAAAACTCTAAGAAGGTTTTGTTAATTTTAAATAAAATTTGTTTTGAGGTTAACAATGTTGTTGTTTTCTAAACAACTAGAACTCCAATTTGCTCACAAAAACCTAACTCAATTGTCGTAAGAAAAACCTAACTCTTTGTATGTGTTAGTAAAATTTTCTACAGAACAATTTCTATGGTATTGGGGGGATTATATTGAATAAATTTCGTTGGTTCAAGGATTTTTTAATGTTTTTCGAGTGTAATTTATTTATTTGGCTACCTGTGCATTTAGCAAAATGGCCAAAAACGGTAACTTGTTTAAAATGTTTTGGCATCACAGTTTAATTTTTTTGGGTTGTGTGATGTTTAAGCAATTTACACTTAAAAGTACTTTTGCAACAACTGGACATTTAAATGTCAAAAAGATACAAAACGATCGATCGATCGATATGTATGCATTGATTATCATTAAATATGAATAAAAAGTTTAAATTCTCACGATTATATTAACATGAATGCGACCATAAAAAAGGCATAATTTAAACAGCAAAAATTTAAAACATTTCAAAGCGAAATACTACGCTTAACATGTCTTAACTTTTTCTGTACATAAATTGGACGATTTATAGTATTCAGAGTTGATTTTTTTAATACAGCTTATATTTTGATATTTACCTCAAATAACTTAAGTGATAATCTCGCGCAGAGACACTCCCTAAATATGACATTAATATAAAGAAACCCTTTTCTTGATTGTGAATTTTTGATTTTGGCGTGCCTCTAGTGTCACTTGAAATATAAAATAATATAAATTTATGGCCAGACACAACGACAAACTACACATTTACAATTAAAAAAAAAAAACAAAAATGTTTTTTGCTTTTTTTTTGCCAATTTGGTGGCCTACAAAAGCAACAAAAACAATCCGCATAAAAACAAAAAAATGTTGTTAAATCATTTCGAAAAATCTTGATCACGCATACGATTCGATGGAAATGTAAACAATTCCATAATAATATCAGCAAAGCAACAATAATAACAACAGCAGCAATATGTTGTCAAGTGTGACCTACATTTAATAAAAATCACTTTGTGGTTTTTCTCACTCATGCACTAACTTGCAAGCTAGCAAGTAATCACGAACGTTCGTACGCACGCTGCAACACCGCAATTGCTTGTTAATCATTGTGATATAGCAACTACTGACTGGCTTGCTGCACTTAAGGTGGGTGGAAGTAGTTTTGTTGTTAAAGTGAGAGTGAGTGCATTGTGCTGCTTACACCTTATACGGAAATGTCTTTTGATGACTGTCCAAACGAAATCAAGACATTTCAACGCCGTTAAGATTTATTTAGTTTATTGATTGTTGTGAACGACCATATGGTGGTTAAATCAATTATTGTTTTCTTTTCCAAAAAAAATGCATAAAATATTTTATTTCATTGTTTTTTTTTTTTTTTT
This sequence comes from Phormia regina, assembly GCA_001735545.1. Lineage (NCBI taxonomy): Eukaryota > Metazoa > Arthropoda > Insecta > Diptera > Calliphoridae > Phormia > Phormia regina. Next base: position 6,711 of record MINK01172015.1, read on the forward strand.
TGTATGGTAAAATAAAATTCAATGTTATTTAAACAAAATATAATTTTAATTTTAAGGTTTTTTTTGTGTTTTTTTTTTCTTTATATTTTTGTTTTAATTTTATTGAATGCGTCTCACAGACTGTTTTCAGGTTTCAATACTCTGGCTGTTATTGGGTGCATAAATAAAATTAATTGTCTTAACAACAAATACGAGGCAGACATCTAGTCTGTTTACAGAATGATTGCAGTACAATCATATTATAATTGAATGTTGTTGAATGTGTAAAGAGATGGCAGTGGTGGTTGGCGGTGGCGTCAATGTTGGTGGTGGTAGTGTTTTTACAAACGTGACAAGTTGTATATTGAAATGACCTTTTTCGTTTTAGAAATCAAGACCTATTTTCCCTTTTTATTAATAAATATTTTTCTTTTTTTGTTTTACTTTATTGTCATTATTATTTTTTATTTTTTTATTATTGATTTCTGTTTTCTTCTTAACAACACTATATGTGTGTAGATAAATTTGAATTATGGCCACCATATGGTGGCTGTAGTTTTATTGTTTAAATGTAAAAACCATATTATTTATTTTATTATTAATAATTATGTAACAAAAATACGTTTATGGCCAAAAAACAAAAAAATAATGTGAGTGATTCATGGCAAAATAATAAATACAAAAAAAAAAAAATACAAATCATTACAAATCCTGTAGCCATAAATTCACAGAAAAATCATCTTAATAATTGAGTGGAATAACAATTTTGTTTTACTTCCCTTGTACAAAAAAAAAAACTTCATACGAAGGGAAAAAAACTTTGTCTCCGATTGGCTAAGATTTAGTCACCAAAAATAACTGTTATTTAATATTAATTTTAGCCGAATTGCAGTTATTAGTTGTTTTTAAAATATTTATTTAATTTTTCTTTTATATATATTTTTTATTCATGTTAATTGCACACTTCTCTGCGTTATGGGTGCTAAAAATTATTTGACATAAAAATATGTATATAAGTATATAATTTTTAATAATTATTTTTGATTTTCTGTTTACCTATGTATACAAGATTTATTTATTTATTTATTTATTTTGTTCATTTTAAAAATACACCAGCAGCTATAGCAATTATTATCATCAAGATAGTGTTAATTGTCCGTATAAATATTGACTTTAAAGTGCGGAAACATCCAGCCAAAATGGCAACAAGAATATTTTTTTATATATTTATTTTTATTTAATTTTTATTATTATTTTTTTTTTTTTGTATATTATTTATTTGCACATTATATAAAGTTGAGAAATTTTTCCAAAGAATTTCGCTTATGTAAAATTAAGAAATTTCCTAATGATTCATTTGTTCTTTAATTCATTTGTACATTACATTACATTACATTCAAATTAGTAAACTAAACAATTTAAGTTTCTTTTTGTTTCAAATATATTAGCAATTGAAACTAATTTAACACCCACCACTTTAAATTTAATTTATTATTGTTTTTTTATATTATCATATAAAAGGAAATCTAGCCATTTATTTTATATTAAAAATTATTTAAATTCAGTTTTATTTTGTGAGAATTGAAGCATAATTTTATAATCGATTAAACGATTAATCTTTAGGAAAAAATAGAGAGATTATGTAATTAAGTTTAGTTTAATTACACAACATTTCATTGAGATGTCTAAATACTTGTTTTTTTTATTTTAATAACAAATTAACATTTTTTTGTTATTAATTGTTCATTCTTTATATTCAATAACATGGTTTAACACGTTTCATGTGATTTATTTCACATTTAAAGAAAATTTCACTAAATAAAAAGGATAAAATAAACGTTCAATTAATTTTAAAGGACATTACAAATTTAAAAAAAAAAATATATATATATTTCTATTTAATTTTATTACTAATATTTTAAAAGTTTAAAGCATTAAATTCTATCTTTTATTTTCAAATATTTGAAAAATTTCCTTGAGTAAAAAATTCTAGTTGCCTTGTGTAATCTTGAAAATAATATAAAAAATATTCTAGAATTTAAATGCTGCGAAAAATAGTTTTCTTTATAAAATCAATTTGCATTTTGTGTTCATTTTTTTTCACATTTAAAAAAATCATTATAAATTAAAATCATTTATTTATGACATTTATAATTTATTTTATTATCGATTGAGTTTTTTGGTTAAAGATTAGAGATATTTTTCAATTCTCTATACACTTTTTCTTCTCGTTGTTTTGAGAGTAAATGATTAGAATACTAAGTGAGTGTGTGATGGTGCCACACAAAGTTAATAGAATAAAAAAAGTGGCAGCATCATTAAGGCCAATGTCGTTGTATTTAAATTATCATTTGATGTTTTTATTACTGTATTTGTTGTTATTGTTATTATTATATTTATAATATTTTTCTTAAAAATTACTATATTGTTGTTGCGGTTTTGTGCATGATGCACGCATTTAACTGTCAGTTCTATTCCATTTTACATTTGCAAATTGTTTTTTTTTTAAGTGACTTTTTTGTTCTTTAAAAAAAATGTATTTAAATTTTAAATAAAAGCGAAAATTGCCTTCACGCCAACTAAAAGTCAACTCAGGCCAGGCCGAGTGTGGGCGCATTTGGCAAGCATCTCCAATTAAATGCCAACCAAGCAGCCAGTAAAATACGCTTTAATTTTTTTTAGCTTATTTGTGAATGAATAATTTTTTTTTATTTATTTATTTTTTTTTTTTTACAAACAAACATAAACATACAATATTTAATTCATTTAACACTTTTTAGATCAATGAAATAAAAAAAACATGAGTAATGTTTAGTTTTTGTGAAAAATAATTTTAGAAAATAATAATGGAAAACCTACCTGTTGTACACTGGGTGTAGTATTTGTGCCAGCAGGTGAATCTAAAGGTGTAGATGAACTACTCGAATGACTGCTATCCTGGGAGGTATTCTATAACAGAAAAAAAAAACACAAAATAAAATTTTAATTAAAAATAAATAAAATTTAATTAAGTTAGTTAAATATACATACATATATGTATACTTGTATAGTTAGTGTGAGTGAGTTTGTGAATATTTTGCAAATTGTTTACTTTTGTTGAACCCACCTGTGTATTTGCATTGAAATTGCGCACTGTCACTGAGGCTGGTGTTGTAGCTGTCGAGTTGTTGTTGCTATTATTGCTGCTATTAATGTTGTTAGGAAAATTATAATTATCCAAGGGATTTGTCATGGCAATTAGAGAATTGAGAATTTCGGGTGTATTAGGCTTGGAACATAAGCCACCAGAGCCCTCCACACCCAACAACGATGAAGGTGGTATATTTAAATTAAACATTTTGCTTTTTATGCTTATAATTATTAAAATATTTAACACTTAATATTTTTTTTTAAATTAAAACACAAGAATAATAACTAAAAACTAATTGTTTAAAACACTTATTACTTAAAATCACAGTTGAAGGCCTTCGTTACTGGTTAACAAAAATTTGTTTCTTTTTTTTTTAATTTTTGATTTTATTTGATTATTTTTTGCTGTATTTTCTATTAAAACAATAGTTCATTTGTAAAATTCTGAAGAAATATTTTACGAATTCCATTACATGAAATTTTTATTTATAACTGTAAAGAAAAAAATAAAAATAAATTTTTATTAATATAATTCAATTTAAGTGTAAAAAACTATGTTTAAAATGTTCTTGAAAAATAATTGAAATTTATGTGATAAATTTGTTAATTATAAATATAGAAAGAGAGAGAGAGAGGAAAAAAAGAAATATTTAATCAAATCAATTAAGCAATTATTTCAAAAACTAACACACAATTTATTTATTATTATTATTATTATTATTATTTTTTCAAGTATGTTCTTTAAACTTTTAATATGAAGTTTAACTAAATGGATAAATTTAACAATAATAGTATATAGTTTGATATATGTATATAATAGAGGAATATAATATATACTTATATAAATATATGTATATATAAAGGTGTGGTATTCTATTTATTATTTTACCCTTATAATACAAGGCATTCGATTTTTATAAATTTTTTGTTTTGTTTTCTTTTTAGAAGCGATCGTATAATATACGATATTCTTACAAAAAACAGCAAACATTGCTTAAAAATCTAGAAACCATGAAATTCTTGTACATTTGAAAGCACAAAAAAAAAAAAATACTTTTAATACTCTCTCAAGTAGTTCCATACGGGAACAATAAAAACTCATAAATCATAATATTTTTTGACTTTTCTGTAGAGGTCTGCTTAAGAAGGCAGCCAAAATGAACACAAATAAATAAACTTTAAATGGAACACTAAATAACAAACCATACACAACAAGAATGATTAAAAGTTTTGAAAGAATAATGCTTTAATAGAATTAGAAAGACGCTTCATTATAATAGCCATCAAAGAAAAAAACCATATGGGTAGTATGATTACCACAAATGCTAATGTTTTCTTAAAAAAAAATAAAATAATATAATTCTTTCACAAAATAATAAAACCAGCAAAAAAACCACATTAAAATCATTCCAAACAGAAAAATGTTTTTTACACATTGTTTTTAAAAGACACTGTGTTTTAATTAGTTTTTTTTTAATGAACAACAACATTTGGCATTTGGTTTAAAAAGCTTAAAAGCTTTTTTAAAATGAAAAAAAAGTGTCATAGAAGTCAGGGACAACACCACACAACATAAATATGCAGTGTTGACAGCTTTGAAGTAAATAAACTAAACTAATTAATTTTTTAAAAAACATTTTAAATGAAAATTTCTTTCAATTTTAAGAAAATTGTCAAATTAATTTTCTCAACTTATTAAGATTAACATTTAATATAAACTAAAAATGTATTTAGCTTTAATTAAGGCATTTTAATTGGATTATTTTTCTCCATTTTATTCAATATTAATTTGTATTTATTTATTTCTGAATTCTTATTTTCTATCACTTCGACTTATTTCTCATTATAAATGACAATAAACGTTATTTCTTTTTATTATTATTATTCATACAATTTTAATTAAATTCTATTATCACCCAATCTTATATATATATATATATATTATATTGCTTTTGAACATACATACACACACACACACACACAGATAGATAGATAGATGTATAACCCCGATATAGAGTCTTAAATCTTTTGTAAATATATTTTCATCCAACCTCTATCTTTTTGCTATTAATTTTCTTATAATTTTCTAATTAATATCATTGATACTATTGAGTAACTAACAACAATAGTAAAGACAAAGTTTATAACTCTCTGCATCCCACCATCACCACCCTTTTTTTAATGAGAGTTCAATATAGTACTCATGGTGTGTTAATACTCTTAACACTTATTTAACGGCATTTAACAGAGTTGGGAAAATTATACTATTAAAAGATAGGAGAAAGAAAGCGAAAAAATTATTATTATTATTTTCTTTTGTTTAATTCAGAGAGAAAGTGACATTTTTTCATAGAATTGGCAAATTCGGTAATATGATTTAAAGTTTATTTTATAAAATATACATTATTGTTGACTAAATGTTGTTTAAAAATAATTTGTTCATAGTACATTCGTTGAATCACGAGGCTTTGGTTTAAAATTATATTGTTTAAAAGAAGTCACACATGTTTAGTTCAATAGATATTCTTACTATTTTTTTTTTTTTAATTAAAATTTGTTTGTTTTTAGCAAGAAAATTTATTGTCTACAATAATGACAAAGAAGAATGATGGTTGTGGTGCTGTTGTTATATTAAACTTTTAAGTTTATTTGTTTATTACGATTCATCAATAAAGAATTTCTTATTTTAACTTGAAATGCCAAACAAATTGTTTATTTTTTGTTTTTTTTTATAGACTTTTTGCAACTCTCTTGTTTCTCATACAAAAGATAAATGAATTTCTCTGTATCTAATTTAATTTAGAGACCCGTTCGTTCAACGTGGTTGTTCATTAGTATTCCGCATTATAAATAAATGAAAATGTCATAAATTTTATTTTATAGTGTTGAGCATTTTATGTACATATATTGTATATTTAAGTAGATAATTGAAAAAAAAAAACTTTCTTTATTGAATTGAAAATTTTGCCAAAAATGTCCTGTTTTAGGGTTGTTGCTTTATACCAATAATAAAGTATTGGACATTTGTATTTATTATATTATTATTATGTTCAAGTTGTTGCCCTCCCCCTCCTTTTTTTAGTATTTGCTGTTTTTTATGCGATTTTTATGCGTGAGTGTTTTATGAAATTTTATCACGTTTGTGGGAAGTTGTAAACACAAATACACATATTTCAGCGGTTTATTACAAAGTTTTCGATGTGTGTTAAAATCGTGTTGAACGTTTAGAAAATATAAAATTTTTTTCTGTTCCATTATTATTTTATTTCATTTTATGTCCTAAACATGTAAATATTCCTTAGAAAAAAAAAAAGACAAATACAGTGTTTAATATTTTTATCATCATGAATACAAAATGTTGATTAAATAATAAAAACATCTGCTTAAAGTTAAACTTTAGTTTCAACCCTATGAATTTTAAAAATAAGAATTAATTAATGCTAAATAATTTGAACGAAATAAACTTGGGTTTAATGGGAAAAACAGCTGTTTCTAGTTTTAAATATTTGGAACATTTTCGAAATTTCACAAATCACTTTACCCAGCAAACATTTGATTTGCTGGTAATTCTATCAAACAGTTTTCTTGTATATTAACAATAAATCTAAATATTATGGAAATATTTCATCAACAGTGTTTTCTAGCAAAAAGAATGCAAAATATTTTTTATTCCGTTTATTCTTCTCTACTTGTAAATCATGCTGTTTTTTGTTTTACATGAATATGGGTCACAGACAGCACGTCTGCATTTTACTTACTAACTAACTAAACATGAGGAAGATGATGATGATGATGATGACAGAGTATTTACAACTGAAACTTATTCATTTGTTGTTGTGTGCTGCAGAAAAATTTATTTGGTTTTTAAATTTTTAGGGTGTATGACTGAACTACATTATGTAATACATACATACATCCATATGTAATGTTGAAAACAGAAACAGAAGGGATTTCATTTAACACCATATTTATATATTTTTTTATAATTTTTATTTGTGTAAAATTTTCTCACATTTTAAAATAAAAAACCATGCAACTGGGGAATTTTTATCACTTTTTATTTATTACAAAGAGCGCACATTGACACGCGTTTATCATTTATAGAACACATTAATTTTGACAGACAATAAGGAACTTATAATTTGTAATAACAAAATAACAATAATAATAATTGACATTGCTTCCATTCGAAAAGAGCAAATACTTTAAAGTACAAACTGGGGCATGTTTTTAAAGAGTTTGCTAAGCTTTTAGGTTAGACTTAAAAAAATTAAAATAGATATTTGAAATATTTTTTATATTATTATTTTCAAATGTCATTAAAATAAAGTTTACATAATGTAAAAAAAAAAAAATTAATAATATTGTGAGAATTTTGAATACAAGTGTTTAGGATGAGCTTCTTAATTGAAGATTAATTTTATACATCAATTTTACATAATGTAAATTATTTAACATTTAGATATTTCTACATTATTTACACAAATATATATAATTTGTATTTACTTTTAGATTATTTACACAAATTTTACATGATGTCAAAATTTTAAACTTGTTTATTTAATACATTTTATTATACAGGGTGTAAATTGAAAACACCAATGATTTGTTTTCAATGAGTAAAAAATTAAAATTTAATTTTATTTTATTATTTTATAAAACGTTATCAAAAACGTTACCTTATGTATAATATAAATATAAGTAAATTAACAATGTGTTTTCAAATTTTATGAGTTAAATGTAAAGAAAATATTTTGTATACTTTCTTAAAATTTAAAATGAAAACTCTATATAACATTTCATTGTTTTAATAATTAATATTTTCTTTTTTTTTAATGTTTACATATTTTTTTCACAAAATTTTCTCAAATTTAAACAAAATATTATCTAAAGTTTTTTTATATTTCTATTTTTTCGATGTGTTTGACCTGGTAAGTAGTATTTTTAATACGTTTTTTTTTAATTGGATTTCCTTTTTGTGTAAAATTAAAGAAAACAAAATTGTCTTGGTTTTTAGGTAAACATTTATTATTTTGTTTATATTAATCGTAAAAAATAAATGTTTTGCAATAAATCTCATTAAATTGGAGCAATATTCTACATTATGTAAACATTTAATGTAATGTAAACATTTTACATATTTCTCATATATGTGTATAAATACAAATCATCTTTAGGGAATTTCCCCGGTTTCATTTATATATTTTCCATAAAAGTGATGAAAATAACACCTAAGTTTTTTTTTCTGTTTTCAAAATGAATATTTTTATACAAAAGCCTCTAAACAATTTGGTGTAATTTGTCCAATAATTTCATTAAATTCCTAGATTATTTAACAATTTGCTATGTCCGTAGAAAATGTGCTTGTAATCATTTTAAGTGTCACAAGTGAATTAATGTTGAAATTAATTAGATTTTCAATTTTACAAAAAAAAAAAAAAACTTAAATATTGTATACGATACTTAAAGTAGTGTTTAGAGAGACAGACACAATGACTATAGGACTGAATTGAAGATAGAATAAATGAATAGTCACTATTTTTTATTTTAATAGAGTGGAACTAGAGTATAAGTAGAAAACTTTACTATTTATGTATTCGTTTGTAAATGTATAAATTTTAATGGGGTCTAAAATGATAAGCAGAAACTACTTTTTATTTATTGAGTTTTTTTTTATATTTATATGATTTGATCAACACAAAATAACAAAACAAATAAATAAATAAATAACTATTAAAAAAATAAACTAAATAAATGATTTAATGATTATTCAATCATTTGTTTTAAAACGTCCTTGCAATTTTATACTCCAGTAATGAAGTTTAAGATAAAATTTATATTATAAATCAATTCACCAAAAGCATTTATTTGCTTTTACTAGTAATTTGTAAAATAAAAAAAATTTATATGGAATTTATTTCAACAAAACTCTGGGGATTTTCGAATGTAATATATTTGACGTTCGGTAATATGAGTTAGTGTGTCAATATTTATTGTGTATTCAATAGAAATTTATAACTAAATGTTCTTGACCTTAAAATTAAAGGCGATTCTTTTGCAAAACGTGTTGTTGTTAGTTGTATACAATTGCAATTTGTATTGAAATAAAGTTATTAACAACTTGCCTACATTTTGAATGCATAAACAACTTGTTTATTATTATTTCTAATGTTTATTTTATAAGCAATTGTTTTTTCTCATAATGTGTTTTTTTTACTTCTTTTTAAATAAGTGAAAAAAAAAAAAATATATAGTTAAACAAATAAATCCGCTTGATTAAATATCAATATTATTAGAGAGATATTGTAATATTGATAATCAAGTCTCCATTACTTACTTAGTTACTTACTCTGCCTTTGTTAGTCAATAAATTGTTTAATATTCAAACAGACAGCGGGATGGACAGACAGACATACAGACAGTCAGTCACTTAAGCAGTTCGTTATTTATTAAATATATGGGAGAGACAGATGAAAATGCATTGAAAGCTTACAAAGTTACTCTACACACTAGTGTGTGAAAAAAAAACATTATCAATTCATTACAAATATTTGTTACAACTTTATGTCTACGTACTTTTTTGTACATTTTTTTTTTTTTTTTTTTTTTTNNATATTTAGATCTAATGAAAGCGAATAAAATAAATATTCAATAAAAAAGTTTTTTTTTTGTTTTTTTTTTTTTTGCGAATTAAATTATCAATACATTCTTCTTATTTTTTCATATAAAATCAAAACAAATTTAAAATGATTGAAGATCAAAATTAAAGAAAATAGTTAATATAAGGTTAAGAATGAATTGTCTTGCTTTTATCAGTAGCCTAAATGTTTTCAATAATTTCTTTTCAATTGATTTTGTTAAATAATTTTATTTCAAAATCTGTATTATCTAATACATTTTGACAGTTTTATGCATTAATAACTTTCTCGGCTTCTCTTTTCTTTCGATTTTCTCTTGATTTATAAATAAAATTTAATTTTTTACATGTGTATCAAGTTTCATTACAAAATACAAAAAAATAATAATAATACGTAACAGGTTTAAATGTGTTCTATCATGTATTGACGGCAAGTTGTTGCAGTTGTTGTTACGATTTAGATTTTATTGTTAGAATGTTGCACTGTACTTGTGTTACCGTGACCTCAAAAACGTTTACAAAGCATTGGATTCTACGCACTTTTAGATTTCAAACATTAGACGCCACAAAACTATTTCAAACATTTGAAATTTTTTGCACTTTGTTATTAGAAAAATATGATGTTAGGTGTGTGTGTGTGTGTGTGTTTAAATAAACTAGTTTTAGACATTCATTAACTTATTATATAAACCTTTTAATGCTATTTTTAAGATAAAGTTATAAAGGCAAAATATTTAAAATTAATTTAAGCAATTAAATTGCAATTTAAGATTGATATAAGTGATTTTTAAAAACGCTAATTAAAGCTAGAATACGATTAAAAAGTTTATTTAAAATAAGGAAATTTATATTGAAGCTAAGTAGTTGTTGGGAAAGTGTTTTCTTATTTCTTGCTATTATATTATATATTTACATATTTTTTGGTGGAATTTATTATTATATTTGCTTTTCATCCGAGTTTTTATTTTGTATTCTTAAATATTCCCAAATTTCATATCTTATTTTTCACACAATTTCTTAATTGTTTTTAAACATGAAAAAATATTTTTTTATGTAAGTTGAACATTTGAACTGCCGAATTAATAATAAAGAAAAATAAAAAAAAAATACAAAACATCAACAACAATAACAATAACTAAATTAATTTAGTCACATACAACAAAGTGCTTAATTAATTATTAAATAACTTAATTGCAGCTTTTATTAAACTTTTAAATAAAAAAAAAAAATTATTTATGAAAAAAACAGTAATTATTAATTCTAAATTCTGGCATTTTTTGTTAATGAATTTGAATAAATTTTTTATTAAATAAATAATTTCATTAATTTATTTCTTAAATTTGTTTCATTATTATTAAAAAGTTTGTATATTTTGCTTATTAGCAAACACCTACTTATTTCAGATTTATTTAACAAAAAAATACAAAAAAAAAAAAATTACATAAATGAAAAAATCAAATAATCAATACTTGTTTCTTTATTTTAATTCATTTATTTAAATTGCCATAAAAACGTGTTTTGTTTAACATATATTTATTAATTTAATGTTTTTTATTTTGTTTATTTGGTTTCTTATTTGCAAAATTCATTACATTTAATTGCCAAAAAAATAAAAAGCACGTTTATTTTTTCAAAAACTTTGTATAATACATATGTACATAGATAATTTGAAATAACCCAGTAAATAATTTTATATCATTTACGCATTAATGCTATTTTTTTTTTTGTTTTTATGAAAGTCAAAATGTTGCGAAGTAAAGTTTAATTTTTTCTTTTTGTGAAATGCTCTACACTTAAAAATTCCTTTAAATAAATTGACGATTTTGTTGAAAATGTTTATCGCTATTAAGATTTTAAGAAGTTGTTAGGATTATAAATTTTTAAATCTGAATTTTTGGTGTAAAATCAATAACAACCTTTAAAAAAGTCAAGGATTATGATATTCCTTGCTTTTTAGCAAGTGTTTTAGTTCGTTTTGTAAAAAAAATGTTTCCATTAAAATCTTTTTTCTGCTATGAGATGTTTATTTTGAAAAGTCGTTTCAATTGCGACTGACAGCTACACAACACATAAATGATATTCACGCAGTCGTTGAATTATTTTGTTATTACATTTTTACATAATAAATTATAAAGATGTAAAAATTAAATTATGTTCTCAGTGGAAATAATGAATTGCAAATTAAAATTTCCGAATCAAGGAATAAATATTAAAATAAGAATTAAACCAACAACGAAGAAATGTATTTAGATGATAAAAAGATATCTTTAGAAAATTTAGCTCTATTTTAAACTTCTTATAAATGATTGATAATATTCTTAAAATTGTTTTTATTTTCCTTCTATTTTTATATATTTAAATTTATTGGGTTATATATTTTTCATATTTCAAATTTGCCATCTTATGCCTCACAGACATTAACAAACACCATACAAACATGAACAGAAAAATAAGTGTTATTTCTGAAATATATTTATTAAAACAAAATTAAAAAAAATTAAAAAAGAATATATTCAGACATACATATATTGAAAAAAAAAAATGAAATAAAATAAAATCAAAAAATAATAATACAAAACGAAACATTCAAAAGTCATATAGATTTTTAATGAATCATCTGGTTTCTGTTAAGAAACAAATAAATAATGGAAAGCAGAGGAGTAGCAGAAAAAAAAAATAAAATAAAAAACAAACTTTTTTTTTTTGTAAATGTGCCAAAATTTTAAATAAATAATAAAAAAAACTCGCTAATAATAATGTTTGTCTTACAATTTATATATCTAATCAAAAAGCTTATGGAACAAATTTATTCTTAACTGTATTTAAATGTAATCAAGACTTAAAAATATAAAATATTACAAACTTTTAGTAAATTTATAAAGTTTTATATGGATTATAAGAGAAAGTTGTTTTTATTTTAAATAAATTATTTGTGAATTAAATGTATTTTGTGTGGTAAAATGTTTTTGCTTTTGTTTCTTTTTTATTATTAATAAATCTTTTGGAGATCTTACCAAAAACTTATGTTAATAAATATTTTAACACAGATGAAAAATTTTTGCTATTTAATGTTCAAAAAAAAAAAAAAAATGGCATCCATAATTCTTAAAACAAAAAAATAATAAATTATTTAAAAAATTTAATTAAAATTTTAAAGTAACATTTTATATAATATATATTTTTAATTGCTTATTGCAATTATTAAAAAAAAGTTTTAGGAGTTTTAAATTTCATTTTTTATTTTTAAATTTTATTTTGTTGTTGTTATTTTTTAATGAGATTTCACTATAATTCCTGAACATTTTTTTCTTAGCAAATTAAATAGAAATTGTAAAACTTAAATGTCAAATATAATAACATGAAATTACATTACTTCATTAGCTGCTGTAATTTACGTTTTATTTCTTGGCATTTTTTGAAATTCTTTTGAAAATAAATACCTAAGTAGAGTAACAAAGCTAAAATAAATAGCATTAGTGTCAGGTTACCAAAAAGAAAGCTAACTGTATTAAGCAATCCAATAAGAAAATATATGTGATATATTATAAAGACATAAACGTATATACAAAAAGGACCTTACTAACATACTCTTGCTTTATGTATAAAGTACACATATACATATAAGAAAAATATAGGTGCAGACGTATATAAGTTTTTAAGAGAATAAAGTAAATAGTAGAAAAAAAAAACACGAAGCCAAAATAGTTCCTTGCAACTGAAAATGAAGCCAACCAATATTTCTTTCTTCAAAACAGCACACACACACACATGTTTGTTTTTTAATGCAGGCTGTAAAAAATAATAAAAAACTAAAACTGGGTTATTTGAAATTAAATTACAAAAAAAAAGAGAACAGAACAGAACAGAACTGAGGAGTCAAATGGAAAATAAATGGATTAAAAAAAAAAAAAAACAATAACACTGCAAGGAAAGAAGCCAAGTATAACAAATATAGTAAATATTTAAAAATTCTAAATGTAAGAATAAACGATAAAGAAGAAAAAAACGTAAATGTGTCAAGGTTAGAGAAAAATATAAAATCATATTCATTCACAAGTAAAAAACAAAGAAACGGTATATAAAATCTAAAATAAAATATGTTAAAATAACGCATTTATGAACGTTAGAAATAATTCACTAATTTTATCTCTAAGGACATTAAGACACGCTATTATGCAAAATTATAAACAAACACAAAGAAGACTAGATATAAATTTGGTAAAATACAGTGTCATTTGTTCTAACACTCCCTTAAAATAGGATTTTAACTGTTTAACGACATTTACACACCCTGACAGGATAAAATAATCTCCTATATCATACACACACACACACTCTTCGCTCTTTTTTCCCTCTCTCTCTCTCTCTATATGCCATTATTTATAACTGTTTGTTTTGTTTACTTGCTTATTTTTGCATGTGTGTATTTAATATCTTTAATAAATTAGTGTGTATATGTAGTGTATTCTTCTTTGAGAGTATTTCCTGTTTAATTATAATTCCGGGTGTGTTTTTCAACACAAGATATTTTTCGTTTCTACTTCTGCTTTTTACTATTTAAATATTTAAATTATTATTTTTATATTTATTTATTTTTGTATTATTTTGTTTAGAAATTTTTGTCGGTATTTTGCATAAATTGTTTAGAGAATGTTTATTATTTTATTCTTTTAATATTGAAGATATAAATAATTTCGATTTGCAAAAAATAGGAAAAATTTCGAAAGAACAAACATGACATGTTTAAGGAAATTAAACACACACACAGAAAAATTTCTTCAAATTATATTTTATATTTATTTGCATAAATGTTAAAGTCTCTAAGGCTCACTTTAGTATATCTGACAGATTTGAAACAAGTTTTCCTAGCTTCATATGAAAATTCAGTTTAAGGCATTAAGTTGTCATAACATGAAAATAAATAGTTTTTTTTTTTTATTCTAATACTTTAATTAAAGGAAATCATTTATCATTTTTAAAAATATCTTAAAGCAATTAATTTTCTAAATGAAAAATTAACATTTTCTTTTTTTTTTCAATTAATAAAAATCATACGCTTTGATGTTCCGCGAAATCATTGAATTTAACACACTCTCACTGTATTGTATTTTTTGTTTCATTTTCTCTTTCCTTCCTAGCCATTCTATTAAACATAATCTCATTAAATAATTTTGCCTATTGACCTAAAGCTGTAACACCAACAATTCAAGCATTCAATCAATCAAAATCAATTTACAACACGCCACCAATTAATAAACAAATACAAATGCAAAATCTATAGCACAGAAAAAATGTAAATAAAAAATAAAAGATAAAAATAACTACAAAAAAGATGGAAATATATATATAAATCATAGTAGTAGAAGTATTTCTATTCTACTTCAACATCACAAAACTGCTTACATAAATTTATTTTATGATGACTCAATTTTGTTTGAAATGAAAGTGAAAATTAAGAAGAAATATTATCAAAAAGTTTTCTACATTTTTCCTGGCTGGTTGGCGTTGTTCCTATAGATGGAAAAATACACTTTTAAGCAAAAAAAATATTTATTTGTATATATATGACCTTCAACGCTAATATATATATACAGATATCACTCCTTTATATACTTTAAATATATAATGAAAAAAGTTTTTCTATATATGTATGTGTATGAATACATGTTTTTTCAGGATTTTGTTTGAAAAAGGAAATAAAACGAAAAAAACAAAAAAAAGTTTTTTTTAGTGCGTATTTTTATGTAGAAATTTCCAAATAGTCGGTCGTAAAACGCAAATATGTTATTGTGTGTGTATAAGTAAAATGTTGAGTGTATGAGTGTGTATAAAATATACAATTTCATTTGTGTTAACAATAAAGAGGAGGGGTATTCCAGACAATTGGGCGCCTTTTTAAACGTGTATATAAAAATAAAGTAATAACTTCCTTGAACACAAAAGGACAATTGTAACAAAAATACACACTAGCACAACAATGAAAAGAAATGTCCTTTTGTCATAAAATATATACCAAGTCTACAACATGAAAAGCATATAAATCAGCATTTTTATTCTAGAAAAAAAATTTAAATCTTTAAAAGATTTATGCAAATTACTTGCAGTTTAAATAGTTTTCATGCCTTCTTTAGGTCACGTACACATTTTATACGATAAATTCTTTTATTTAATATATACATATATATATATAATTTGTAATTTTTATTGTTAAGTATTTTTTCACATTTTCTCAAGCGTTTTGTAATTTGTTTAAAACAAGTGTGTAATTATGATAAACGCCATATTTATATTGTAAATTTAAGCCCGATACATTTTGATTTTTTTTTCTTCAAAACCACAAACTATGATAGTAATGGCGCCATTGTTTCCGTTTCATTTGATTATAAAACATTTTAACAGTTTTACTTTATATAAAAACCTACATATATGTATATAGCCATATATTTTGTTCTTGCATTAGCACTTGTATTACATTAAATCCTCTTATTAGATGACTTTGTTAATATTAAAAAAACACACACCCTGCTAATAAAGGCTAAAAGAGAAATTGGAAAAAAGAGTAACACATAAAGAGAATTTTTAATACCTTACAACTTTAGAAAACATGGTCAATATTTTTATTTATTTTTTTTTTTAACTTACCATTATTTAAAGTTTTTGCATTGCTAAAAAGACAAGAGAAAAAAACTGCATTTTATTAGAATTTGTTTGAAATGTAATTATTTCAGTTATTTAAAAAAAATCTAAAAACTTTATGGAAACTAACTAACATTAAATTCTCATTATTATTTTTATAAAAAAAAAATAATAATAAGTAATTTAGGAAGTTGTTGTATTTTTTAATTTCCCTCATATCATTTGTTTTGTAATTGAGAAACCTTTAAGTTTTTAAAGTAGTGGGTTTTTAATTTCAATACATGGTTACATGGTTTTCTATATCCAACACAAAACAAAATTAACTTATTAAAATCACAAAAACAAAAAAATCAACAAATTTGTCAGTGACAAGCCTTGTCTAGCATATTAATAAGAAATTATCGCTTAAAATCTTGAAACCTAAATAATACAAAAATAACATTTTTAGTTGTTGGTATTTAAACCATAACAATATACAACTAGAAAAAAGATATTAGTGTTTCATACATATATGGCTTAAAAGAAACAAGCAATTAATAATTTATTATTTTTTGTTTGTTATTTGAATATAAACTACAAATTGCTTTGCTTTGTTCGTTAATAATAACAATTATTTAAAATTAATATTAAATGAATCATAGATATACATACATATATATTAACACAAATATATAGAAAATAAAACTTATTTAGTTAAAACTAAATAAGTAAATGACAATTTAAGTTGCAAATGTTAAGTTCAAAAGGTTTTTTTTTTTCAACATTATAGCGTATGAAGACTGAAATTCCCTCTCTTTAACTCTAGTTAATAATGACTGAAAAATTTAATTATTTTGATAAACATTTCATAATTTCTTTTAACAGTTTAATAGCACATTTTAGTTCATTCTAGCTATTAAAATAAGAAAATTCTTAAAGTCCTTTTAAATTTATTTTCTTTCTCCCTCTCTCTCTCTCTCATTTTCTTTTGTTTTCCTTGCGATTTCCTCTAAATTTTCATTTACTTTTATTTGTGTTCTTTATATTAAATTGGATTTTGAACTTTTCGTTTTAATGCCAAATTACAAAAAGTTATTTTTCCCTTAAAGATTTTTTTCTGTGATAGTTTTTATTGCCAATTAGTTAATTGACTTTTCTGAAAATAAGTGTGTGTGTATATGTATATTTTTCTAAGCATTTTCATTCATCATTTAAACAATAAATAACAACATTAACAAATGCAATGAAATAAATAAAGTTTTTTTTTATCTTTTTCATTTAAATCCCATTCATCATCTATTGAATGAATTAAATTTTTTGTTGCTTACTTTGAAGCGCCATAATGACACTTTGTAAATGAGCATTGTGGCACATAGTTATTGTAGTTGCTGTTGTTGTCAACAAACAAGTGTGCCCCTCACTTAAAGTGCAGTAAGAAACTAAAATTTCCCCTTCTTCTTTGTATTGACTCAATAACACAGTTTCAAAAAAAAAAAAAAAAATCATTTGAGTTATGTTCTCGCAAAAAGTTTAACACAGTAAAACATTATTTCATTTTACTTAAAGTTTCTTAAAGAAACTTATAGCAAAAGGTTGGAAAAATATTTAGTTATTTTATAACAATTCTTATGCTAAAAAAAATTAGCTCTTAAGAGTCCTAAAATCAATAACATACTGTAGTTAGGAATGAGCCATAATATTTTTTTTATTCAAATAACATTATTATATAAATTCTTAGAGATATACTACAAAGATTTTAAAACAAGTAGGTACTTAGACAAAGAAATGTTGCATGCCACTTATGCATGTTTTAGCAATGTTAGCTAGAGAGTGTGCTATGCTACATTTGCTTTGAGTTTGCAGTAGAAACATGACAATGAATACCAGCCAATATCAATTTCATTGAAAAGCATAGAAAATTTATAGAAAAAAATAATAAAATAAAATGAAAATAAAATAAAAAAGTAATAAAAAAGCATTTAAGTATTTTTTTATTTTTTTATTTAGTTGGCATAAATTCAACTTGAATAGAAAAAAGCATGAAAGAGAAAGAGAAAAAATAAGGTTAGTTAATGGGTCAAATATTTGTCACTAGATGTTGTTGATAATGTTAAGGCATGTTGCCACCACAAGATGCAAGTGCAAAACAAAATCAATTTTCTTTTTTGCAAAGAGATATTTGTTTTAATTTAAACGATTTTCAAAATAAGTACAAAGTCCATATTAAATTCAATGAAATTAAAAATTTGTTTTTGTAAATAACAAAATACATGAGTTAACAGCCAAATTAAGAATAAGAACTGAACTTTGTAATAGCGATACTATTAATTATTCGCAATAGTAAAATATAAAAAAAAAAAAATTGTTGCATCAATTCTGGTACTTCAAAAAATCTGTATTCATAACTTTCTACAAATTTGTTTGTAATTTTTTTTTCAAAACTCATAAAATATAATTTATAATAAAATAATATTTAGTTGCTATAATATTTCTATGTCAAACCCTTTTACAATAAACCGTTGTTGTGCCATAAAAAAATTCTCACGTATATATTCATGTCATTTTAAACCCATATTATAAGTAAATAAATATGTATATAAAATACATTGTTGTAATATGTATATAGGTTCCCCCAACATTGTCGTGTTTTAAGTATTGCTTTTCTAAAGTTTATGACCAGCGCAATAGTTTTTTATTCTTTTCAATAATTTGTAGTCCTAAGTGTACCAGCCATAAGTCATTAATATTTCACTTGTATATCAGAGAGCTTTTTTTTATTATGGATCTTAAGGGTAGTTTCATTATGGATATTAAATAGTTTTTTATAGCTTTTAATTTTGACTAATTGCAATAGCAATAGGAACTAACAAACAAACGTTTTTTATAGCATTATTACTATTTTGGGTCATAAAATACAACACTGTAATGGTTGGAATTTAAAATTGTAAATGTGTTTGTAGGTTTAATCATGCATAACGTACCAAGGCCACAGGATGCATAAATTTATATTGATTACAGTTGTTTATAGTTGGAATAAATGAAGACTTTCTTTGAGGCATTGCTTAGTAAGCAGTACATGTTACTTTTCACATTACCAGTTAGCGAAGCTATAATGACTTTGTAGTTATTTAAAGCTTAGCTTTTGTTTTTTCTATCTACTTTTCATACAACTTCGATTCTTATTGTTTTATTTATACATATATATATTTTTTTTAATTTAATTGTTATTTTAGCTGAATTCTACTGTTTTTAAGCACTTTTTAAAGTTTATGTATTTTTTTCTATATGGAAAACCTAGTGGGTGGCACAAATAATTTTTATGTGAATTTAGCCATTAAAATAAAGAAATGTTTTTGTACATGAAATAAAATTATTATTATTTTTCTTATTATATGGAAAGCTATAAAAACATTATTTTTATATAATTTTTTTATTACAAAAAAAAAAAAAAAAAAAAAAACAAACAAAAAATCAAGGTACAATTTTAATATTTAAAACAAATAAAAATATAATATTTAGCTAAACATAATATAATATTTACAAACCGGTCCAAATGATATATTAATTAAGAAAAAATTTCAAATAACCCAATTATTTTTCATAAAACCGGCTAAAAAAAAAAAACAAATTCTAAATTCTTTCTAAAAGCGGAAGTTATTTTTTCAAATATTTTACACCTTTTTTAAATAAAACTTTTCAAGGTTTTCCTTTTGCGTTTTAAAGTACAAATATAAAATTTACAATGTTGTAAATTATTTTTTGATTTGTAACTAAGACAAATTTTGTTTTATTTAAACTTATACGATAATATTTAAATATTTGTTTAACCGGTTTTTTTTGTAATAAGTAGGCTTGGTTTATGGTTATTTAAATATATATATTTTTGTATTAAAGTGTCAAAATTTTGTTGACATTAAAACATAATTTATGGTTAATTTAAAATAAATAAAAAATCATGTTTAATTGAAATAACAAAAAGCCAAATTAAAAAAAAAAACAATTCGAGAGATTAAATACATTTTTAAATTGTTTTTGATTGTAAATCTTTTTAGGTTACGTGAAGAAAATATTTTCTGTTGGACAAATACACTAGACCACCCCAGCTGAAAATTTTAATAAAATTTATAAATTATAGTCAAATAAGCGGATGCCAAACTTTGATATCTTTTTATTTCATTTTTTTTTTTTTTAATAAAATAAATACATATATATGACTTTGACAACTTGTTAACACCTCTATAAAATACAGAAAAATATAGCGGCAATATAAAAGCCTCAAGGCATTAAAAAATATATACACAAAAGATATATGTATATAAAAAAATATATACACAAGAGGTACGCAGAGAAATCAAAATAAAAAATCTTTTTTTTTTTTTTAATAATTAAATTATTAATTTTTTATATTAATAAAACTAATGAAGTTGTTAATGTCAAAATAGTTTTTGGTTATTTTTTTTAAATTATTTAAGCAGGAAGTTTTTTTTTTAAATCTTCTCTTAAACTTAAAGTCAGTCTTTTTTCTTTTAACAAATTATTTAAACAATCAATTTTATTATACAAAAAATAAATAGTTTCAGAAATTTTTTTAAATTTTAGTTTAGTGTTAATGAGTTTCTATGTTTTATGCAAATTTTTTTTAAAGATTTTGATAAATGATCTATCTTTTGGTAATGATTAAATTTGTTAACCATATTTTTTATATTAAAAATAAAAAACAACTAAACGATTTATGATTTTTTTAATAAATATATTTAACTAACATCAAACAAATTATTAATATTAAGCATAAAAATGATATTTTTTTTAAATCATAAATCAATATTTCAAGTAAAACGGGAATTTGTTTAAAGGAAAAGAACAAAAGATTATTGGTTAAAAAAAAAAAACAAGTTTTGAAATTTAAATTTATATTAATTTCCCCTTTGTTAAAATTGATTTTAAACAAACACCTATCTTAACAGCTAACTTTCATTCACAAAATATTTTATGAAAAAAAAAAACAAAAAACAAAATTAACATTTTCAAAAAGACATTTTAAGATTATTTAAATTTATTTAAAATAAAAAAAAAACTCATCACAGCCCACCTTTTTGCTAAGAAAATGTAAATGTATATGTGAGTAGAAAATATTTTTTGCATTAGTATTTGAAAAACTCTAAACAAAATTGACCAGCTAGCTAGCTAACGTCCTCCTCAGTTCAATGGCTTTTTTTTTTTTTTTTTGATAGTTGAAGACACCAATACTCATAGAAAACTTATAATAGATAGTGATAATGGAAGAAAAACAAAAAAATCGAATAAATTAACAAATACTATACATTAACGCAAAAAAACACATATTAATTCCATTATAATAGTTTGACTACCAAATAAAGCTTCTCTTTTACCACTCTCTTCTCTTTAACCCATTCTCTATATAACTATGATTCTCCCATAACTGGACTCATGCATAATTCATGTTATTTTGAAAAAGAAAAAAAAAATCAAAATTCTATTTTTATTAAAAAATAATAATAATAAATAAAAATACCAGTTGGAAATGTCTGAGTAAATTCTACGGGCGACTAAAAATAATATTTTTTTAATAAACAATAAACATATAAATTTTTGATGACAACTAGATTACCTATCTTGCTTAAATAAAGACAAGATATTCAACACAAAAACTAAAATTAAGGAGTTGGTAATTAAAGAAAAAAATAAACAATAAAAAATCTTTGAACTTTTTATAATTTTTTTGAATTTTGGACTTCAAATCAATTTAATAATGTGTTAGTTGTTAAGAAATAATATTGAAAAAGGACTTTTAACACCCACTGCTTATAATAAAAACAGTGACTTAAAGACATAAAATTTGACATCCACATTTGTGTAAACAATCATTATAACGTACAAGTACAACTGAAAATATAAAAAAAAAATAAATTGAATACTTGTTAGTATTCTTTTATTCTTTTTCAAAATAAACTAACATCAAAAAATTTTCGCCGCTATTTAGTCAAGTATAATTGCTAGGCTACATAGTATTTACAATTTAAGCTGGTAAAATAACGCCAAAAAGAACCTCATTGTATTTGCATGCTAAATTTATTTTCAAAATTAAAAAATGCACTTAGAAAAGAAACAAATCATAAAGAAATACTTTTAGAATTTAAGTTTTAAAAGCCTTATAATGTTTTTCTTTTGAATATGTAAATATTTTTCCAAAGACCATAAAACTATGTAATATTTAATACTATCTAACATATGGCTATTTTTAAAAATATTTCAAAAAAATATGAAAAATGTTTTAAAGTAAAATAACACCAATTTTAGGTCATTTAAAACATTTTTAAAATAAAAACAAAAATTGCACTTACTTGCTCTTACTGACATAAAACTCATAACTTGATGGCTTCCCCTTAGAATAGAAATGACAGCTGTCAGTTACAAAAAAAAAGATATTGTTTGTTGTTTTAATAATTTTTTATTGTTAATTTTGTTTAATATAAACACTAACTATTTTTTTTTTTTTGCCTTAAATAGTTCTCAAACAAGTGAAAAAAAAAATTGAAATCAAATATCATGATATTAAAAATGTTAACAATTATTTCAACAACATTAACGTATGTATAAGTTTGTGTTTTGCATGTTTATAATTTATTTCTATATACATACAGACATATTTATATTTTAGTTTGCTATTTTTTTTCTCTTTTATTTTATAATATTTACATTTTAATTTGTACTTTATTAGCCTGGTATGTTAAAAATAAATAAAAGTTGATGAAATAATTATAATTAAACAACTTCATAATTAAATAGTCAACATACATACTAATTAATTGAAAATTATATAGCAAGATCAAAGCAATAGATTTTTTGTAAATAGAGGGGCTTTTATCCAAATTAAAATTATAGTGAATTATTTAAATAAATAATAGTTAGTTGTCAGTTATTTTCTTTGAATAGAAGTAAATATGATTTGAAGAAATAAAAAAATCTTAGTAACAAAAATTCTAATGGAAAAGAGATTGTAAAAACTTGGAATCTAAAATCCTATATTATTTGTTTTTATTTTATTATATCAAAATTAAGCGATTTTTTAGGAATTTAAATTTCTTTCAATAAAATAAAACTATAAATGTATATGATTTGAATAAGACAAAAATATTAGTAAAAATGATAAAGGAAGGATTACTAACAAGAGATCGCAGAAACTAGGAATCTAATCTAATCGCAAATTAAAATAAAAGATCGAGTGAAAAGCTTCTAAACTAGACATAGTCATCATTGTAATTTGTTTCTATTTTATAGTTTTTCAAAGTAAACGATTTTTTAAAGATTTTTTTTTTAACTTCAGTGTATCTTTAATTAAAATTTTTATTTTGTACCTCCTTAAAATTGAATTAAGTAATAAGAAAGTCATTAAAACCCATTTAGCAAATTAAAAGTCAAAATTGTTCATAAGACTTTTAATTTTAATTAGTTGAAATTAGTACAAACATTTTATCAACGAAAAGTGCAAAAAAGGAAAAACTTACAATATAAAAAGTTTGGAAATTTAACGAAACGTAACGAACAATTTGCTCCAATTCACACACAATATGCAAATTTATCAACAACTACAACGACAACAATAACAAATTACTGAAGACAATATATAAAAAAAAATAATATAAAACAAAAAACAGCAACAAAACTACAAGCTTAATTAAATTTAAATTAACTGAAAAAAATACACTCTCAACAAATCACATAAAAAAAAAAAAAACAATTTTGCATTTTTACACAAAAGAGGAAAGAAAGCAAAGGTAAAACAAAAACAAACAGGGCAGAGGGAGTTTTTTTATATTTTATTCAAGCACATAAATTATAGCAAGTGACAGTAACAACAAATCTAAATCCAAATCTAATCTAAACAAATAAAAACAAAAAAATTAATGAGTTTTAAATAAAATTCTGAAAATAAATTAAAAAAAAAAAATAGATGAAGTTCATAGCATACATATAATATTAATTAGCATATTAAAACAACAACAAATAAAATCACCAACTAACAAAAAATACGTCTACTCTTAGTAGCAGGCCGTATAAACCATCATCATCATCAAGTTATCAAGCTGACAAACAAGGTCATCATTAACATTAATATAAAATAATAAAAGCAAAAAACACACACTCATATAAACAATAATAATAAAAAAAACAATATGAAAAATTCATAGGGAACTCAAAATTATTAAATAAATATTTTTTTCAAGCAAAAAAAAAAAATAAAACAGAAATTCAAATAAATTTGTAATTAAATATAAATAAACATTAAAGTTTTTGGGATGAGTAACTTAAGAAAATAACAACAACAACAACTACTACAATAACAATATAAACCTAAACTATAAAGGAAAGAGCATAAAAACAACACAAGAGAACTTGAAAAAAAAAAAACTACAAACTCAATTAATTAGAAACGCCCGCTAATGATTAAACGTGGGTGGTTGGTTGTAATAAAAACAAATATCACAAACAAATGTTTTTTTTGTGCATATGAAGAGAAAGAGAGTAATTCAATTCTTAATAGAAACTGAGTGGTTGGTGGTGTATTATAAATTAACACTTAACCAACATACAAAATTCGACGTTTTTTTATTGTTGCTAATGTTTCTTATAACCCACCATGTAGTTTTACTAAAACAACAACAATATAATAAAAAAAAAGTTTGTAACAAAAACCCACCGGATTTCCGTAAGAAAAAACCAAATGCTAAAGTCTTGTTAGGTTTGTTTGAGTGTGTTACGGATTTAGTAAAAGAGTCTTCAATTGACTTTGGTTATTGCATATTATTTCTACTATATTAGTCCGAAAGAAATACAACAATATGGCATGTATACATTGAACTACATTTATACATACTTACACACATTTGTATGTATGCACATAATTTTACACTCAACAAAAATATATAATAAATAGTCCAATTTAAATTTCTTAAAAAAAAAATATAACAAAATTTTATAAGAAATAAAGTAAATACTTGAAAGTTGATCTTTAAAAGAAAGTGGAGACTACTGATACATTTTCCTATGTAAAAGAGAACAATTTTGTTAAAATAATTCTCTTTCTGTAGTTCTCTTTAAATGAAAGCAATTCAAAATGTCGCAAAGCTCTTTTGAGGACATGAAAAAAATAGTTGAGATAACAATCTGACATTATTCATACATTTGTTCAAAGTTCTCTTTATAAATAAGAAATTATTATTGGTACATTTGTATTATATTTTACTAACAATACTTTTCGAGTGTATTCCCTACTTAATGTTTACACATAATACTAACAAGGGAGCGGTGTTTTATTTTTTCTTGTTTCTTTTACCGCAGTTCATATTATATATTTTTTTAAATACATTGTCGGTTAGTGTAATTCTATCTAACATTTTAACTTATGCTCATATACATACTTCAAACCTTAATTTCTATTTATTTTTTATTTTTTACTTTGCTTTTTACCACAACTTTAACTTGGCAGATAGACAAACTCTTTAAAAAGCTTGCTTTTGCCCTCTTTATAAGGCTGTAGGTAGAGTAGCAACTGAAAATGACCCATAAACAACAATTTTAACAATTGGGTAGGGTCATCACTTCTTTTTTCTTTTGTTGTTGAATTTCTTTTAACAAAATTTCAAACGACAATAGAGAAAATAGATTTTTTTATTACTAATAGTTTTCTTAAGAATTCTATTAAAACCAAATTAAAAAAAAAACTCTTGCTGTTGGAACTGTTTTTATGGGTTTCAAAATGACATTACAACTACTGTAAGTTATTGAGTTATGTGGGTTAGATTTTATGAATGAAATGAGTTTTGTTTTTATAATTTGTTATGAATGAATTTGTTAGTTTTTTTTTTTTTAAGTCCAAGTTGTAAATACATATAGTAAAAAACCAAATAAAACACCAACACTGTAATGAAAATACCAAATTTTATTATATGGAAAACAAACGCCTACATCAAACAATTGGCTGACTGACTTACCTCGAAGTTTAGCCACTCACTCACGCAGGGTATCATTTTTTTTTTCATCATATTTTTAAATTTATGATTAAAAATGCAATTTTTATTTTCTAGAAATGTCAACACTAACACGAAAATATACAACACCAACACCTGTTATTGTTAAAGCTGTTTTAACAAAACCGCCCACTTGTCATTATTCTTAAAAATCTTCTGCTTTTTTAATAGTTTTTTTTTTTCTATTAAAGTTTATAAATTATTGTTAATACTTTTAAATATAAATTATTTTATTATTGATTTTTTTTCTATATTATTTGAGTTGGTTCAAAGACCTTTTAATAATTTACATTGTTTTTTTTTTTACGGAAATTAATTCCTTTCTTTTTCTGTTTAATTTTTGTAATTATTTTGTTTATTATTATTTTCTGCTTTAACTTCTGTTATATTTTGTTTATGTCTTGGCTTGTTAAAGTCCACAAAAAAGAAGAAGAAGAAGAAAAAAAACAATGCGTTTCTTTGCATAAATTAATTATATACATGGAAAATGTTAATAAAATTTGTTAATAGATTTAAGACAATCTGCAAATATCGCAAAAAGGTGTGTAAACATAATTAGTTAAAACATACGTTATTTACCTTAAGATAATTAAAAAAAAAATGACTACTTAAGTTGTTATTTAAAAGAATTCTTGGGTTAAAACGAAAATAAAACAAAGCATTTTAAATGGGAAAAAAATAATTTTGCTAATTTTTAGGTTTTAACAAAGTAAAAGATATCGTAAGCTATTAAAATAAATGTTGGTTTAATTTAATATTTCTTAGGCTTTAATGTTTTTTTATTGAAAAAATATTAATTGCTGAAAGTGCTCATTTTTCGTAATTTATTTCAACAGCACCTCTGGCCAAGACATGGTATATATTAAGGTTTTAAGGATTTTTAACTAATTATCTACGTAATTAACTATTCTAGACACTTGTTTTGGTGTTATCTTAAATTTTGCTTTAATTTTTATGCCATATAAGAAACGTGTAAAGTCTTGCAATTATTATAAAAACAATAAACGCCCACTTTATTACCTACCAGGAGGACTGATCAAGAAAACTGGTTTCTAAAGATAGCCAAACAAAATAATTTAAACAAAATTTTGCTTTATAGATCTCCGAAATCCCGATAATATTATTATTACATTATTAAACTAAAGAGAACAACTTGTTAAAATTCAATAAACAACAACCTTTAAATTGTTAACAAGATACAAACAACCCCTTTGACCATTTTAAACGTTTTTTTTTATATGATTTTTAAATAAATAAAAATATATAATACACATGGAAATGGAAACTTCTAAAAAAAAAAAAAAGTATCTATTAATTGAACAATTTAGATCAAAAGATTACTACTACATTTGAGCAACAAAAATAAAAATTTTAAATTCAAATGATTTTAGTTCGATTTTTTACTCAAGTTCATTTTGTTTTTAATAAAAAAAAAAATCATTTATTTAAAATCTCTTTTTTAAATGTATTGTATAAGCATCGAAGAAAATAAATTTTAATTTTATACACTTGAAGTAGTATTTTGTTCAATTCGTTTGTAATTCCATTTATCTAAATTGGCAATCTTTGAGAATATTGGGGAGGGGGTTGAGTGGGTGGTTGACTACTCGTATAAGAGAAGCCAAAGTAAAAAAGAAACTTAAATAGAATTTGCATTCAACTGTCAATTAGAAAATATGAAAAATAAATAAATAATGCGAAATATGAATTTTTAAATTAAATATTAATGAAATATTACAGATTTAAAGAAATTATCAAGGTGAAGTTAAATAAACTAAAGATTTTAATAGTTTGGTTAAATCATTATTAACTTAATATTTTATTCAGATAATTAATAGAAGGTATTTTGTGAGTTCAGTGCTAAAATAAAAATAAATTTAAAAAATTGTTATAAATGACTGAAACTCATCTCCTTTTTATTACATTCTAAGTACAAAACAACAACTAAGTATCTATAGTAGATTTTT
The DNA here is from genome assembly GCA_001735545.1 of Phormia regina. Taxonomy (NCBI): domain Eukaryota; kingdom Metazoa; phylum Arthropoda; class Insecta; order Diptera; family Calliphoridae; genus Phormia; species Phormia regina. Next base: position 35,087 of record MINK01172015.1, read on the forward strand.
CTAATATTAACCGAAAAAAACCAACAAATGTTTAATGGCGTGAATACAAACTATACAAAAGCAATTTAGTGAAGGAAAATTGAAAATAAAAAAAAAAAACGATATTGCAAACATTAATTGCGTGCTTGGGAAGTAATAAAAAGGCGTGGGTGGTGGCGGCGGATAGTGTAGAACGACCGTTGAGTTTAGTTCAGTTTATTTCAGACACAAAATAAGGTGGCGTCTTGGCTACATGACGCCGGCGTTTGTAGCTAAACATATTATTTGAAACATTTAAGGCCTTTTAATAAAAATTATACAAAAGAAAAAAATTTGTTGTTGTTGTTGTCTACAGAAATATTTCTATTTGAAATGTTTACTTTTAATATTGATTTTTATTTTTACGATAGTTTCTTTATAATTTGTTGAGGGGTTGTCGTGATTTGCTATAATTTTAGTGTAAAATATTTTGAACATTTAATTTGTATGCAGTGGCCCGAGGTGCCTATTAGTACAATAATATAAATTTTTCATTTGTCTGTCAGTTTCTTATTTAGTCAAGCAATTTAAATATTTTAGTTTTTTCTTTTCTCAAAAACATTTATGGTTAAATGAAATGTAATAATCTGTATGATTAATTATTTTAACATTGATTTTAAAGCTACAGGTGTGAGAAATCATTATTGAATGTTAATTTTTGTTATTATTTGATTTCTTGTTATTTTTATAAAAAAATGTATTATTTTCAACACACGATTGATTATTTAGAATAAAATAATAAATAAGAATTGAAAAAAGCAATTTCTTTTTTTTTTATTTGAAAAAATATTTATGCCAATATATGTATATTTGCTTGATCAATGAAATAAAGGATTTTATGTCCTAAAATTTCATTAAAGTAATTTTTTTAACTGTTTGAAATATTTAGTATTATTATTTTTTCAAATTTATTTCCAAATTTAATATAATAACTTTAATATTCCAATACCTTGTCTTTATTAAGTTACTTTATATTTCATAACTCATATAGGGTATATTTAAAGTCTTTTCTTACTCATAATACCCTCAACAATTACTCCCATTTTTTTCAGGTACAGAAAACAGCAATTGAAACTATTTTTTCTTAATTTTCAATTTTTTTCTTTATTTATACCGAAAACAAATTCGTGCCGCCTGCAGGTTTTAAATTTGTTTACTTTTTACATTATTTATTATTTTATTTTTTTTTATAAATATACTTTTGGTGTTTAAATGTTTTTTTATTCTCCTCAATTTTTTAAAAATTTTATAACGAATTTTGTTTTGCTATTTAAATTTTGTTAATTCCCATTGTTTTCTGGTATTTTTCGTCTTTTAAATGTGATTGTTTTTTAATGAACTTAACTTTGAACTTCAAAAAAATTAAAAAAAAAAAAAAACGAAAATATATACAAAATATAAAATGAGAAATAATTTTAAAATAAATAAAAAAAAGAATAATAATGCTGGGTAGGTAGACACCATAAAACGGAAATAAAAAAACTTGGAATTATTTTTATACCTTAATATTAGCTAGTCTTACAAAAGCTTTATAAAGTAATTTAACATGTTTTTTTTTTCTTTGGTAAGAAACCGAAAACAATTTCACAAATTTAATTTAATGATTTTACGAGGAAGTTGTTTTAAAAGCGAAAACATAAAACGTAGTTAAAAATAACTACGTAGTTTGCTCTGCTTTTTTGGTTAAGCTAAAGAAAATTTATGATTTTTCTAATAACATTTAATTTTTCATATTCATAAGGTTTTAATAAGCCTATGCCATTTATAATTATGGGTTTATCTAACAAGAAACCGTAAAAGATAAAAGAAAAAATTTTGATGAAAAAAAAGGCTAAAAACGCCTTGATTTGTGAACTACCTACAGCGTGAGAATTTGTAACACAAAATTAAAAAAAACTAAAGCTTTTAGAAAATTATGCTAAAAGCCATTTTGAGGTGTTTTTAAAATAAAAGAAGTCAATTTGAATTGAAAACGTAACATAAAATCAAGCTGAAATTTTTACTAATTTTTAACCTGGCTGAAACTGACTTCAATTCTTAATAAGTTTTGTGGTTCGAATAAACTGCTTAAGTTTCTATCATTCTTGTACATAAATTCTGCACCATATTTGTTGTTTTGCAGACTATCACCAACTAAATACAGCGTAGTAAAGTTTTGATGACAAATTTTTCAGTTTTTAGGCGCGATCCGAATATAACATTTGGGATAGGGATTGATACTTATTGTAATTGTGCGTATTTTGCGCAATATCTTTTTGATGTGCTCGAAGTAGTCAACGTAGTAGATAATCAGTTTTTCGCGAGGCACATTCACATTTTGATATGGAATTGCTTGGATTACTGCGTGAACTTAGTTTTTTTTTCCATTTTACATAACAAAATCGGAGGAGTATTAAAAATAAATTTAATACAAAAATTTTATGGACTTTTTGAAAATTATGCAAAAAATTTAGTTTTTTATTTTTTATTCTATATTATATAATGGTCTATTATTTATGGAAAATCTACCACAAAATTCTTTACTTTTTTTTAATGTATTTCTATAAATTTATTATTTAATTTTTTTTTTTTTTTGGTTACTATACATATTTAAATTTCAAGTTCATTTTTTTATGATTATTTTGTATTATTTTAAATAATTTAAATTTATTTTTTTACTCTTTGTATAGTAGTTTCAATATGATTATTATCATGAATGAAATTTAATGAAAGGAAAAGTATGTTGATATACTCATACAAAAATAAATAAATTCAAATATAATTTTTTTTTTAAAAAGTACTATAAGCTATTGTTTTGGTACCTTTTAAATTGTGTAGTAGATACGTTTGTATTGTTTTAGTTTTAGTGTCTATTTCCTAAAATATATACAAGGCATTTTTTTTTGTATTTTAAAATTAAAATAGTATTAAACCCTAAACTTAGAATATACATGCTGCCAAGCGTGACGAAACATGATTAAATATAAAACAAAAACTAACAAAAAATGAGAAAAAAACACATAAAAAATTTGGGGTAGCTTGCGTATTTTCTTTTTAGTTACTAAAACGGTCGCTGCTATAAATCAACGTCAAATCATCATAAAATTTTAGTTTTTCAAATTTCATTAAAAAATATTAATTAAAAAGAAAATTTTATTTCATTTATAAAAGGAATAGATAATATCCCTAAATAAAATTTAGAAAAATCAAATAATATTTGCACTTATTTTTTGCTTCTAATTTAATTATTTTTTATTTATTTATTTATTTTTTTAGTTGATAAATCAACCACATAAATAATACAAAATCCCTTCAAAGTATTTAAATTAACATAAAAATTTCAAATAAATATTTGTATTTATAAAAAAAGCAAAAATAAAACGAATTGTTGAAAATTTATGACATTTCTTTTGGTCAGACAAAAAAATCATATAAATTTCAATCAGACTTTTTTTATCTCAAAGTTAGAACAAAAAAGCTAATTTATAAATGAAAAAAAAAAAACAACTTCAAGGTTAAGCGGAAAACAAAAAATCACACACAAAAAACACGAAAAAAAACCTAAATGTATAAATGTTAAGGAGTACTAAATAAAATTAACATAAAAAGATAAAAAACTACAGCAACACTGAAAGAAATAAGATTTTTTTTTTACATTTAGTTTTAAAGTTTATATATAATTAATAAATTAAAGAGAAGAAGAAAAAAGAGAATTAGGTGGTTTGAATTTGCCAACACAGCAACACTTTTGTAAATCGAAGAAACGGCACCCAAGCATATGAGAATTTTTCTAATTTTTTATTATTTATTGTCTAAATTTTTTTCTAAAATTTTTCCAGAATTAAGCTTAAAAAGTATGTATTTTTAAGTACATTTGTTTATTTCCTTTCAGTGTAGTTTATTTATTATTACTTTTTTTAGAAACAAAAAATTAGTCAGTTTTGTTTTCTACCCCTTATTTTTTGTTCTCTTATTCCGCTACTTTTAGTTAAGACTAAATAAAAAAAAAATCGTGCTAAATAATTAAAAAAAAAGAAATATATATTTTCTTAAAAACAACTCACAAATACACTCACTCACTAATAAAAACAATACAAAAAAAACGTTAAAACCAGTTTTAGCCAAAAAAATATTGTACATCATAAAAAAAGTTCTAAAACTCTTTTTTAAAAATTTTAATGAGGGCTTTAAACAACAACAGTAATAAAAACTGAAGAAAGACGAAAAAATGTTTGAAAAAATAACAAAAAAATAAAAAAAATAATAATAAAAAGACAAGCAAACAATAAAAAATTAACAAAAAGAAAAAAAAAAACATTTAAAAGTTTAGTCATAAACATTTTGTTCTTCGCTTTTTTGCAAAAAAAAAAAATAAAATAAAAAAAGAAACATTTGAAAAGGCATGTTTGAAGTAAAAGAGTATGTAGAAAATTACAAAATTCTAAATGGAAATTAGGGAAGGATAGCTCGCCTACAATATAGAATCAAAATATACTAAATTTCATTGCAACATAAGAATTTATTCTTAATATTTTTAAGAAAAAAAAAAAATTAAATTATAATTTAATTTCAAAAATGGACACTTGTGAAAAATATCAAAATAAAAATGAGCGAAAGGTTTGAAGTAATATTTGCAATTATTATTTATTTTCTATTTATAACAAAAGTCTACTTTTTCCATGTACATTAATTTCAGCAAATCCCAAAAGCAAATTTCGAAATAGTGTTAAGTTTTTGGAAAAATTTTAATTAATTAAATAATAATTCTTAAATTTTAATTTGTTGTGTGAATTAAAGATTCGGTTAATATTAGCAGATTCCGTTTATTATGATAATTCTCTTAATATTTTAAATCTCATTTCTTATTTTACTTTATTTAAAAATGATCTCCTTATTAAATAAGATCTTTTATCTATTATAAATTTCAAAGTTTATTTGTTTGCCATTTTTAAATTATTTTAAGATTTCATAAATTTTATTAACATTCTAAATTAATTTTTATATTTCAAAAAAATTATACAAGTTCTGAAATTTTCTAATAAATTGCATATTAAAAATCGCTGTGATTTTAGTTAAAAGCGACAAAATTTATGTGATTTTTTTTATGAGAGTTTATGAGAAATAAAAAATACAAACATTTGCAATGCATTTTTATAATAATTTGTTGTTTTTGTTTTTTTTTTCATATTAATTTACATAATATACGTATATATTTGCCAGCCATTATGCCTCCTTTGGTAATTATTTAAGATAAGAACTTCAATTGATTTAATTGTTTTCCTTGTCTAGAGTGATACATATGTAAGAGTAAAATTGTTTTATAAATTATGATTGACAAACGAATAAATTTAATTTATTTACATAAAACTCTTTTATATTTCTTTTTTTTTTTTTTTTACTTTACATATTTATATAATTAATAAGCTTCAAAGAGAAATATATACATAATATTTCATAAAATGCTTTTTTTATCTAAATTGTTTTATTATTTTATTTTTTTTTTTTGTTAGTTTTCGGTGGTTTTAGTTTTTATATAGTAGTATCTTTTTTATTGAGCAATGAAAGCCATACAATAACAAATAAATATATTTAATGTATGAACAAATAATAAGAAATAAAAAAATAAATAAAAAAAAACTAAAAAGAAAAAATGGGGTTTATTGTTGATTGATCCGCAGTGAGATGTCTAAAAAATGTTAAAATACCATGCCCAAATATCCAAAACAACCAAACACACACACACATGCATATATATAAATGATACAACAACCGAACGAATACCAGATAAACTATATCATACACTTAGGCCTCCATTAAAGGATTTTCAAGAAAGTTTTGATGTTACACTTTTTGCTTGACGCCTTTAAATAAAAGTATCTTTAGTAAATATTTATAATAATATTCTAAACATTTTTATTTAAATATAATATTAAATATTTCGGGTTCACGGGAAAATCTGACTTACTAAAACAATATGAACAACCACACTACGAGATCGAAAAAATAAAATATTTTTGTTTTAGGTTTGTTTGAAAACCAAAACCATATCAGCAAAGTGACAGTAGTAGCGGAGACAGCAGAAGCAAATGCCAGCCTTTGCAGTAGCATTAATTAGTAATGCTTTAATGGCAAATGAACAATTGGGTAATATGCACAAATATAAATGCTAATGTTTCATAATATTCTAAAAAAAATTATGAATAATCTTTAAAATCTTGATTATTAGCTGCCAATATATGTATAGGTTTGTTCGTTTGAAATTCTAGCAAAACTAGTAAAAAAAGAGAAATGCCCAAAAATAAACTTTTACTGGAATAAAAAAATTAAGAAAACGGAAAATTTAAAAGGATCAGTCCATATTTGAGCACAGTCTCTAGTTTTTTATTAGTTTTGTGTGCACAGAAACGCTTTTCGAGTAAAATACCTGCAAAAATAGTAAGACTAGTAAGCAAACGAATAGACCTTATGTATGTACATTTATTTATAAAAGTCTGTTGTTAATTGTAATTTAAGTTCTAAACAAAGAATATTTCTTGTTTTAAGTCAAATATAATGAAAGAATGCATTTGTTTGTTATTCATTAATATAAATAAAAAAAAAATATCTTAAAGTTCTGGAATATTGTATATATGTATATTTGGGTTGGTTTTTCTCCTTAGCAGCAGTCATCATAAATCAAAATCAATCATTTAAACCAGGCCAACATATAAAGAGTTCTAAGCATAAATCTATGCTGTACATACGCCCTTTTTGTTGTTATTTCTTAAACATTCTTCTGGCATTGTGTGTCTATAATTCATTCTTACTTACTTTGCATTCTTACTTAAGAAACGGAAACTTTAAATGTTCGTTCATAAAAACTTAATGTACCATTAAGTTTTTAGGCTTTTATAACTAAAACTTAATCAAACACAGATACAATGACATGTGTGATGTACGTTAAGCAAAAAAAAAAAAATGAAATAAAATCCCTTATCATTTAAATCAATTTCTCAATATCTAATAAATAATCCCCCCCAAATAAAAGTTAATCGTAATCGTTAAAGTAAAATATCATCTGTAAAAATCATTGAACCACCACCACCCTCATTTGGTATTCATAGACGATAATTTCCAACAACGCATTTAGTTGAATCCAAATAGTTTTTTTTTTTTTTGCAATTCGCTATGCACACAGTACATATATATTTGTGTTTACAACACATATGAATATGAATTGTCTAACTAAATGTAAAGTGTTTGCAACTTATTTTTTTTATTCTCTTGTTGTTTTGTGTCTAAATTTTCACCCTCAATTGCTGTTTTTGTCGAATAAAAATATTCGTTTAACATTTTATGAGACTTTGTTATAAAAATGTTTGTAACATGTGTTAAAACTAAAATCAATTGTCTGTTTTGTTCAATTTCTTTTTTGTTCTTTTATTATTCTATTTTGTGTACGGAAATTTCAAGTTGCGACACACAAAATAAAAAATTTGTTAAAATTAGTAACAGAACGGATGAAGTACATCATAGGCGATATGTTTGTATGTGATTTTCATTAAACAGAATCGTTTCTTAAAATTTCATGGGAAATAACTAAAAGGAAAGAGATTAAATTAAAGTGATAATTTGAAAATAAGTATTAGTGATCAATAAAAAAAAAATAATTTTTAGTCATGAATAACTTCGGGTTCATAATTAGAAAAATCAAATATCATGATTTAAAACTATGCACACAGTACATATATATTTGTGTTTACAACACATATGAATATGAATTGTCTAACTAAATGTAAAGTGTTTGCAACTTATTTTTTTT
>MINK01172016.1:0-13815 GCA_001735545.1 Phormia regina
TTTTTTTTTTATTTTTTTTTTTTTTTTTTTTTTTTAGTATGGAACCAATAAAGTGGTGTTGTATGTAGATATATATTTTTTAAAAACAATTCGCTATATCTCTTATTACTTATAAATAATAATGGAATTACTTATGTATATACACATATAGTATATATCATTTGGAATCACAGCAACTTACCAATCAAGCTACTGGTATAGAATATATTCTATAAGAAATTCAATTACCTCTTCAAAGTTTAAACTTGATTACTTGGGAACAGCCTTTTAGTTCCAAGGAATTAAAGGTTGGGACACTCAAGGGATCGCTCCTAACTAATTGTAAAAACAAGATTTTTGATCGAAATTTTCAAAACTCATTTCATAGTGGCGTTAAGAGAAAGTATTTTTTTATTCTAATGAGCGATTACCTAAAGTGGCAAAGAACTCTTCTCGTTTTTTTTTTTTTTTTTTTTTTTTTTTTTTTTTTAAAATTTTTTAATTTTTTTTTTTTTTTTTTTAAATTTTTTTTTTTTTTTTTTTTTTTTTGATTTTCAAAATTTTTGAATATTCTTATTACTTTTTTAAAAAGTTCTAAGAAGTTATTTAGGAACTAGCAATTTGTTCAGATTAGTTCTTAAGTACTAGTTAGTTCCAAGACCACTAGTTCTAACGATGTTATTAATGAACTAATGATTTTAGAACATATTCAAAATTTTTTCCTGGAATAGCACAAATTTTAAAATTATTATTATTTTTTTTTTCACTTCTTTGAACTTTTTTTACACTTTTACTAAAAAAATATATGTTAAACTCAGATTTGTAAAAAAAAGAAAAATTGCTGAAAAACAAATATCAATTTTTATGTAAATAAAATACGGAAATGTTTTTGAGATTTAATTCCAATGAAATCGAATTTGTAATCTTTTTTGGAAACGTAACTTTTAGATTTCATCGTATTTTCGGGAAAAAATATTTACCGACAGTGATTAATGTTTTGCAAGAAGAAAAACGAACGTACAAGTCGACTTGGGAAAAGTCACCGCTATAGTGGTAAACATCAAACCGTCAACATCGACATATTCTTATAGAAATATCATTTAGTAGAAATAAGAATATCTCTTAATGAAATATTCCATAGAATTAGGATGTATGTAGGTACATACATATATTTAAAATGTTACTTCCGTATAGCAGGACATTTGGATATTATGTGTGTTTTAAACACTGTTAACTATATAAAGAATAAACAAATACAATAAAAAGATGTTGAAGTTATTCATTAAGTTTGGTAGCTAGGAGCTGTTGTATAGTCTGGTATGATTGTATATTTTTTTTTGTTGTTTGGTTTGATATGAAAATGTTTGCGCAGTTTTGATTGCTGTTACTGCTCGGTTACACTCTATCATTGAATATTATTATTGTGTGTGTGTGTTGCCGTCTTTGATGTGTTATTTTCATTGCGCATTGCATTGAATTTTTTTATTGTTGTTTTTGTATTTTTAGTAATTTTTTTCTTTTTTGGTACATATATAATTTTTATTTGTCAGTCTGTCTATATGTATGTATGTATGTATGTCGGACTTTTGTGGTTGGTGTTGTGTGTGTAGTTTTTTTTTTTGTTTTTGTATGACTGGTCCGCTGCTGGTGGTGTGTTTGTTGTTACCTTATGTTATTATATCTTTCATTATATTATTTTTTTGCATTTTTTGTTTGTTTAATTTTGCTTGGCTTGTTCATTTGTCTTGGGTTAAAATTTTTATTTTTTCTCTATGTTTTTCAATGCGAAAACCCATTTTGTTGTATTTTAAAAGTGTTGGCTGGTTAATTTCGATTTTGGAGTTTCCAATAAATATACGTGCAGCTGTTTCATTGTAAGGTCTGCTTTTGTTTGGTCTTTTATTTGAAAGCCAGCAAAGAAGAATGTATCCAGTTAGCAACTCGTTTGTAAAATTGGATAAATTTCAAATGAAACAGGGTTAAAATAAATTGATTTGGAAAAAAAGTTTTTTATACATACATAAAATTTTAGCTGTGGTACGGAGATATGAAATACATAATTTTTTCCTAAAAAAAAAATTCAAATTATTTCTGAAAACATTTTATGATATTTGTGTACATATTTTTATTTCTTTGGTTTTTTACTTTTCTCGTTTTGTAGCTCTTAAATATCTACAACTATTGTACTTTTTAAATTATAGTAGATTTCTAACGGTATTTTTTTTAATATACAGTTAATTAAGTTTTAAAGAGTTCTTTTAGTCTACATTTTTTTATATTTCCCCATATTATATTATTTGTTGATTGTGCGGTTTGTACCTTAAGCTCTCGCTCTCTCATTCTCTCAATGACCTTGTTGTAAATCATTCATGTTTTTGTTTTTCTTATTTTGTTTTGCTATCTTTTCACATTCTTATTTGTTGTTATTATTAGTAATATAATGTTTATATTATTCTTGCTACATTGACATATGGAAATAAAAATAAATAAATAAAATATTTCTCTCTTTCTATTTTTTATTGTATGTATTTTTGAAGCGTTTATTTTTTTGTACAACTCTGTGTTGTTTTTAAATTAGCAGGTATGGTAACACTGCTAATACTCTAAAAAATAAACACATACATACATATTACGATCATTTGCTATACATTTTTATAGTATTGTTATTTATTATTAAATTCATTTTTAAATTTTCCATTTAAAATATTTCCACCTTCATTAGGATGATTTACTACTTTGACGTGTTTATTATTGTGTTGTTTTTCTTAGCTTATTATTGCAGTTGACCAACTAACTAGTCGTTTTGCTTAGTTTTGTATAGTTTTTTTTTTTCTTAACCCCACTCCACCCATTATGTTATATTTACTTTCGTATGACTCTCAGCTAGATTTTTTATATGCATTTTTTGTTTTTGATATTTTAACTATTTCATTACTAAATTTAAACATTTGTGGCAGTACATACATTTTTACATACATGTACGTATTGTTTAAAAACAAAAACATTAAAAATACTACAAAAAAAAAAAAAAACAAAATCGTTAAAATTATTAACTCGATTTATTTATGAAGAGTACTCTCTCCCTCCCTCTCTTTCTCTCTCTTTAATGTTTTTATTGTTGAAAAACATTTTGAATTTGAATTTCGCTCTTTAAAGATACAAATACATTAAAAAATCTGTAAAATAAAACAAATACAATTTTTTTGTTCCGTTTTTTATTTCTCTTGTTTTTTGTTTTTGTTTATGTTAACTGAGGCAAGACGTCGCTGCTAGTCATAAAAGGATGCTAATTCAGTGGTTTTTTATAGCTTTTTTGTAGTCTACACAACTATGGAGTGAAGGCTCAACTATATAGAATACATTCGCTTCAGCTGCAACAACTACTCAACGCATAAATTATATTCAAACAGACAGTCATTGGCATTATTATGTTATTTAAAATTTTATATAATAAAAATGAAATTACAATCTCAGTTGAAATAATAACTTGTAAATTCAAATTACAAAATTTTAAAATAAGATAAGAAAACAACCAAAAAAAAAAAAATGTATTGACATACTTCGGGACTTCAAAGTTGAACATTTTTCGTCTTTGAAGTACTTCAAGTAGAAGACTGGCGTACTGATATAGTTTCGTTTCATATAAAAGCTTGTATTTCACCTCGTCTTCAGTTGCAGTTGAAGCAAATGTTCATTAAACTGCGTCTAGAAAGAGTGGTCTAATCAAAATAAAATATCGATTCTACTTGTTTTGTTCAAATATAATTTTTTGAAATTTGTTATATGATGTAGTATATGGATTTTGACATTCCCCGGGGTGAGAAAATTACTTTGTTACAAGAAACAGGCTTTACTCTAAGATTATTAGTGTTAAAATCTAAATTAGTTTACAATTTCAACTAAAAGTTTTTAACAAAATGTGTTTTTTATATCTTTTTTAGGCAATCAAATGATGTGGAATGGCACTTGGGAAAGAGGTCTGACATATGAATGCCGTTCATTACTTTTTAAAGCGCTACACAATCTCATTGAAAGGTAATATTTTAATTAAAAAAATATATATTAATAAACTCACTTTTACATATAAAAATGATAATATTTTATTTTTAGATTTGTGCTTACAAAAGATATTGTACGTTTTGGTAAATGGTTTGTCCAACCTTGTACTTCAAATGAACGAATATTTGGAAGAAGGTTAGTATAAATAAAATATGGAATATGTATTTTTTTTTTAATAGAAATTAATTTGTATTGGATTTTATCTACTTATTAACACAGTAACAAAGAAATTAAATAACAATTTGGGCTGTGTTTGACGAAAAATCCTAGATTAATTAACAAGTTCTCTGTGAATAAATTGTGAAGTTATAAATTTATTCATCGTTCAACTTGCAACATTTTCTTTTATAAATTAAAAATTTTAAATTGATATTTATAATAGGTTAGTTTATTTATTTAAAATGGTTTTTTATAATTATTCCCAATTTATTTAACAAGTATTTTTTGTGAAATAATTGTAAAGTTGTAAATTTCTTCATTATTTTATACAAAACATTCTAAAAAATAAAGAAAATTTATTTAATGGGATGATTTTAAAATCAACTCTATTATTTTAATTTTAATTACACTGAGTTTAAAATGTGGACCCCACATTTACAAAATAGTTCTCCGTGAATTAATTGTGAAATTAAAATCATTCAACTTGTAAATTTTTCTAAGAATAAATGTAAAATTGATCTCTATTAAATTGATCTTTACTAATTTATGATATTTCAATTTGAATTTAATATATTTCATTATTCTTTACCTCGGATTATCTTAAAATTTACTCAGTTATTAAGAATTTAAATAAACTGGGTGTAAGTTATTAATCCTATATAAAACTACAAGTTCTCTGTGAATTAATTGTGAAGCTATAAATTGATTCATCGTTCAACTTGTAACATTGCATAGTAGAGTGGAAATGACAGTTTTTGATAATAAGTATTTCCATGTCCATTTGAAATATTTTTTTCATATTTACGTTATAAATTTCTAAGTAAGATCTAGCCGAATTTGTTCTATTTTTTTATTTAAATTTTGATATAGCCTATATATTTCAATATGCCAAATCATGGATATACGAGCAGTATGGTGTTTCAGAAACTCAGGTGTTCGAGCAAAATTTTGAGCAAATTTCCTAATAATCGATTTTTTTTTTTTGGGATTATTTTAGTTGATAGCTCTTAATTATTTCAAAAATGTTTATAGCTCCTCAAAAAATTAAAAATAAACAAATTTCAAGTCACCTAAATTATAGAATCCAAATAATGGACAAAATAAAATTTTTATATTTTAATAGTAATTGAAATGTTTTTGTTTTTTAAATCATTTTTTGAATTATTTCATTAACATCTGTATGTATATGTTTCTTTATAGCTCTCAACATTTATCATTCTCATTTACATTCTTTGTACATGGTGATACTGTATGTGCATCTATTGACTTGAGAGAACATCCTGCAGTGCGTCCATTAACCAAAGAACATTTAAATGAAGCTGCTGCTGCCTTTGCAGCTGCTGCTTCTAATGCAAATTCACCTGAACAACAACAGACATCACCAAATTCACCAAATGCTGCCGGTGAGGGAATTATTAAAAATGAAAATTATGCCAACACCGGAAATGCATCCAACAACCACAACAACAACAATAGCAGCAGTAACAACAATAATAGTAATAACAACAGCAGCAGCAGCAATAGCGTTAATCCAAAACCTCGTAAAGTTATATTGGCACCATTTGGTATGGCTGCTACACTTACGGGCAATAGTTATAAAACAAATGATCCAATGGCTGAAAAAATACTTGATGACTGGTCTTCATTTTTCCCATTGTGCAATAAAGAGAATAGTGATGTACCACCGGTTGTAGAAGTTATAGCAGGTATGTTTGTTACTCTTCTTTAAAATTTTAATTATATATATTTTTTTTTGAATTTTAAACTAAATTAATAAGAAATTTTTGTAATTCTATTTTATCAGGCGGTCATAAAATGTATCATCCTTCAATTTATGTACTAGTCACCGATTTGGATGATATGGAGGAAATGGAAGCAGCTGCATCACAAAAATGTCCCTTGGGGACATCTTCATCGGCAGAAGCTGCAGCATTGGCAGCTCTATCATCGGCCAATCAAACGGCCGCTAATAATACAAACAGTAATAACAATAACAATATTAATGACACTAGAAAACCTCTGATGGAAAATTTCTCTAACAACAAATTACAAACAGCATCAACGGCACCCACTATAAATGGCACTAAATCATCTTTGGCTCATATGGTCGAACATTTAAAAATCGACCGTACAAAAGTTCAACCGTATTACGATACACAAACACGGAATTTCACCTGCAATACTACAAATATTCATGCTCCTCCCCAGGCAGCATGTGAAATGCCTGAAAGAGTTTGGCAAGATTGTGTCACAAATGTTTTGCATGTGCAACATAGTTTAAATGGCACAATACCGACATCTATAACATCCTCTACAAACTCATCCACCTCCAATGCAACTTCCTCAAATACATCAGCAACGACAACAACGACCACAGCATCATCAACGGTGGCGGCGGGCATTAATAATGATAATGCTACGTCAAGTGAAACAGGAGTTGGAGGAGGAGGAGGTGGGGGAGGTATAGATCAAACGGATAATGTTTCAAATAGTGTTGACATTAAACCAAATACTACAAGTTTATCTCAAAAGCAACAGCAACAACAAATCTGGGGTTTTGTGGATCCCACACAAAAAGCTCCATGTATATGCACAAAGTAAGTCAACACTTTTAATTTTAATTTTGTTTCTTCTTATATTTCTACTTTTAATTTTGTTGTTATTGTATTGCCTTGTTAATTAAAAAGAATTTCAAAATAGGTTGTTGTTGTATTTGAAACATAAATATTAGAGATACTTTTTCTGTGTTATAGATGTAGGTTAATTTATTAAAATTAAATTTTATTGTCAATAACACGTTGCTATAAAAATTCATATTTTGAGAAATGTCAGGATAGTTGCAGCGCTAGAATATATTAAAATTTTTTTTAAGTACTCCCAAAAAAAGTTTTCGATTAACACATAATTTTGTTGTAAATATGAAAAACTAAATATTTTATATTGTAACATTATTCAGATGTTAAACAAATTCGACCCATAAACGCCACAATTTTAAACGTTCAACTTAAAATGGTTTTTAGGGACGAAATAATGATGTCCATCCATATGGCTATTTGCCAATGTAAACCTTGTACATGGTAAATGATATCTTGTTTTTAAGATAACGTAATATAGTGGCCAAATTTTACGAAGATTAGTCAAGAATTGACTATATCGCTTCATTATTTTTTTATATGCTCTAAATTTTTGAAGTAGTTCAGAAGTAAGTATCGAAACAGATTATTATAGTCCATCTATTTTGTTAATAACAACTTGTTTTTCAACCCAGTGTATCTTAAAATATTTATGGGTATTTTTACTTTGAATAAAATGAAGAATTGTCGATTAATTTTGATGCTACATGGATTATTTTTATGCCTTTTACCACAGGTGTAAAAAGTATATATAACGTTGTTATTTCATTTGAAATTTCCAAAATTGTCGATATTTTCTGCATCCTTGAAAGAAATAGAATAATTATGTCCATCCATGTGTCTTTTGAAATGGCTTTTATAACTGACATAATATATCTATCAAACGATTGGAAATTTTGCAGTAAGATCGGTTCATAACTGGCGGTGATAGGCTTTTGGTATCTGAAGCATTTATACACTGCTGGTCAACAGATTAGGTTCAAGATTTTCGTTACTTTAAAACTTTTACTTTTTAAAATAATATTCTAGCCAATGTTGACTTCGAATTCATTGTTTTACCGCTACTGAGGTGTGAATAGGGGCATGGTCGGGCTAGAATGTCCATAGAATAAATACAAATAGTGCGAAAAATGTAAAAAATATATTTTTACTAAACATATGTAAGATTTTTCAGCAATTCAACTCAAAGAAACTTTAAATTCTTATGTCTTATAAAATGAAGTTGCAATTTGTTCCATCACATTTCCTACTTATAGAAAAATAAGTTAATCCTTTTTTTAAAACAAGAGTTCTCGGGAAAATGGGAGTAGGTTGTTGGCTTCACGAATGTTGTTAAATGGTTTTTTATAATTTTTAGTCTCCTTGGGTACACCGAATTTTGAATAACATCATTTACGGGTAAATATTTGCTTTAATGCCTGATTTTTGTTTACTTTTCTCTTTAAATCTTTCTATTAAACATCTTCGAATTGAAAACTTTAGAAATCAAGATTTAATTATATTAAAATTAATACTCTTTTTAAAGTCATTATAATCTTGAACCTAAACTATTCTGTTGACCGGCAGTTTATATACTAGGGTCTTCGTTTTTGCAAAGAAGGTCGAACATTTTTTGTCCTAAAAAACTGTAATAGATTGTGTCAATAATAACAAAGATATCGGACAAACGGCTTTTTGATATTTGAAAGTGAAAAATAAATATACTGCCTTTAGACGATATACCGTTATTGATATCTGATCTTAAAGGATATTATTTTTTATAAGTTTATAATTCAATATGTTCGTAATGATTTGACACTAAAAGTTTTATTGTTTAGCATAAATTTTTTGCCGATAACCTAAAAAATTTTAAATATACTTGACCACATTGTTCGTAACTGTATTTACACATGTATTTGTATTGTGTTGTATTGTTTTAATAGTTAAATCAATTTTAAAATTAACTGACAAAAAATTGTAGTTCAACACTAGTTAGTTGTTCATTTATTTATACATACACTTTTTTGGATTGATTTATTTATTTTTTTTTTTTTATTATTTTCTCAAAATATTTATGTTTCAACAACTTTTTGTATGATTTCGAGTTTTAGTTTCTTCATTTTCTTTTTTGTTTTACAACTTCTTTCATAGTTTTAACTAAGGCATGCAAAAAGAATCCAAACAAAACTGATTCTTTTCTCTGTTTAAACAATTTTTTTATGCTTAATTAAAATTTTTCTGCATGTCTGTCACAATTGTTTTTATTAAAATCTTTACAAGAAATTTCTATAATACTTAGTAGTTTGAAAACCACCCAAAATAAATGCAATAACTATATGTATGTACATTAGTTAAATCTTTCTAAAACCTTTAAATGCTAAATTCTATTTTTCAACATCTTTTTCAATGAAGTTGTATTCTAATGAAAATAAAATGATAAAAAAAAAAACAGGAAAATAAATGAGATTTTATATTTTTGGTGTTGAAAATGGGAACAAATACAAAACAATTTTCAGTTTTCAATTTAGCTCAAAATCTGCATATGCTAACGCAACAACAATAACATCTTCGTTGTCGTCATCATCACTATCACTATCATCTGTAAATGTTTCCTTAAGTGGTAATAATATGGGTAACTCACCAACCACCGGAACATCAGCATTAAGTCCAACAACAACCTCTTCTATGGCAGCAGCGGTAGCAATGCGTTTAGGCAATACATCTATGGCAATGGCTTCTTTAACTAAAACCCATTCATTTGGTTCGCCAAATATGCAACAACATTTTGGCAGTAATTCCGGTACTGGCAGTCATCATCATCAGCATCAACAACGACCTACTACACCCTCGAGTCAACATGGTGATAATATGAAGACCAACTCCTCTTCATTGCGTATACAAAGAATACCATTTCATAAACGACATCTGGATATTAACTATGATTATGATTTGAATACAGAAACTGCAATAAACATAAGTTCCATCGTCACCACCACTGACACCAACATCACCACTACCAGCCAAAATAATCATAATAATAGTAGTACAAATTCCAAGAATACTTCCTTCTCTCAATTTACTACCAATACCACTGCTACTACTACCACTTCTTCAAATAAATCCTATAATCCTGCCGCTTGTTATACAGCAACTACATTTTACTCAAGTTCTTGCTCTTCAGACACCATACCAAAACAAAGGTTTGTGTTGTCTTATTTAAATTTCTACTCTGTATTACTTCACAAGTTGTGTTCTGGTCAAATCAAAATCAGTCACATCAGTCAATCAATACAAATATCAATCGAAATGTTTTATACTACCTTTTTCACCATTGTATATTAAATATAAAAATCAATCAAACAAACAACCCCTTTAGTCTCCTCAAAATACATTTTTCAACTCAACTAATTTCACTTTTTGATTGTAAAATATTTGTAAAATCTAAATGACAAATGTAAAATAAAATTATTTACTAAACAACTACTCGAGTTAATGGTTTCTAAAAACATCAACATGTGTATAATATCCAAAATAAAAGTCATTCACCAAAAATATCGCCCAATTCACCACACCAAAATGTAAAACATTATTGATCAATCCCTAATACATACAAACAAAAAAGTTGTAGATTTTATAGTACTAGTTTCTTCTCTACTTCTGTTGTATAAATATTTTTCAATTTCATTTGGTATATTGGTACCTATTTTATTTAGATTTTCTTGGTACTTAATGGGTTTGGATTTTTTTTTTAAATTTAATTATTTAAATAGTCTTTATAATTGTAGATACAACACGAATGAAAATATTACTACTTATAAGTTGAAATAAAATAAAAAAATAAAAAAATACGATTCTGTTGTATTTATATATTTATATTATTTAGTGAATAAGTTATGGGATATATGGTTAACGGAATTTAATAACTGAAAATATCTTTCAATGCTTGCATGCCTTTGTTTTTAGCTCAATTCTATATTACAATAACTTTTTTATTTATTTTTTTTAAATATGTATTATTAAAATTATTCTCTATATAGAATACTTAAGATATGTTAAGGAATTATTCAATTTAATTTCTATCAAAGAATAATTTACATGAACTGGTATTATGGTTTCAACTATTTATAATATATATTATCTGCTTATAGATAGGGATCGTAATTTCCCAAACATTTTGATTTTCCGGGAAAGCATGAAAAAGTTTTCGACTTCTGGTATTCGCGGGATTCCTGATTAAATACTAAAATTATCAATATTTTTATTAGTTGAACAATAGAAAAATATAAATATCAATTAGAAAATTTGAAATAGGATTGTAAATGTTGAGAGTAAATTAAATTTAGCTTAATGGTTAATTTACAGACAATCATCAAAGAATTTTGTGGTTATCGACACAATATGTATTATTATTTTTATTTAAAAGATATGAACCACAAAACAATATAGAAAATAGAGATATGAAATAAAATTTGATCATGTGCCGTAGTAGGTTAGGTTAGAAAGGGTGACGTCCCATTGTGGTCCCTTTTTGAAAGATAGAGAGAAATAGATAAATAGAGATAGGTTAATAATATAGAGATAAGTTAATAATATAGAGATAAATTAATAATATAGAGAAAAGAAACCCAAACAATAATTTTGGGTTTAAGTAAAACCGTAAAACCTTTATAAAATTTAAATTTATTGAAAGTACAAATTCTTAAAGTAGCGGCTGATGATCACCTTTCTAAACGTAAGTTTAAACGATAACAAATATTTTGTAAATTTTATAAATCTGATCAGACGTTCTCAAACTTAAAAGAGAAGATTATATGTAGCTTTACAGTTGAAAATTATATGAATAATTAAGAATTTGTCGGACCAACTTCTACTTTTTTTATTAAAAGTGTTTTGTCAAATTTCTATGAGACAATTTTCGTATGTTATCTATACATGTCGATAATATTTTTATATCAAGCAGTTTTATTTGTTCACAATTTAACAAATTGTACACACAAAACTTACTAATATATAGTTTCTATGTAGATTTTTAGTTTAATTTTGTTTAAACAATTACTAAAATGTATAAATTTTTGTCAAAATTTAAGGAGTTTTCTTCCTTTGTAGTGCTATTAAAATTCCCGGGAAAGCGAGACATGAAAAACTATGAATCTCCCGGTAATCCCGGGACGGAGAATTCCGGATTACTTACAGTACTACCAGTGCAATGTCAATATATTTCTTAAATTTATATAAAATATTATTTAGATAAATGAAAAGATTTGTTTAATTAAGAATTCTAATTTTACGGTTCATTGCGATTAAAGGTAAAAAACCCAGAAAAGTCATAGCCCTTCCTTCCAGCTTCCACATTGAAACATAAATCTGAACTTATTGTTGTTATGAGGCCCAGACAGATAATCTGTAATGCCATTTTAAAATGTGGGTAATTCTAAAAATCTTATGCTTACAATTTATATTATTCCGCTAGGATAATCAATAATGAAAACTTTTCACAATTTTTCTATCCTATAATACATACACCAAAAGAAATCGCGTGCGATCATAGAATTGCGTTCATTATCTTTTTCTTATGAAAATGTTACTCCTACCGGAGTTTTAAACTGCGCAATTAAAGCTACATTTTAGCTTTTCCTAAACCAATTTATTGGTTTAATGCTCTAGACATTTGTCTTATTTCCATAAAACATTCCATTCTTTTTTTTTTCTTAAACATTTGTGCTTTCGTGTGTTAGAAACGTTTTTTACAGGGCAAATAATTTGATCAGCTAAACCCGCTTCTGTTTTCAGTTTTTTTCTCAATCAGGCTTTAATTTTTTTCCGTCAAGTTATTAAGTTGCAATATATTTTGTCTCATAATTTTTTTGGTTTCGAGACTATAATAGTTGAAACTAAACGCCCTCTTGGTTTCAATCAAGATACAACTTTAAGAAATTTAATTTTTTTATGCATAGAAGATTTTTTGAAACATTTATGTTCATCATCATTTAAATGTCTGCTTTAATTCTTATTCTCTTCAAACATTTTTTTCCTGGATTAAATTAAATTATTTACAGAATATTTTACAGAAGACAGATTTATAATAAACATGTTGAATGCGTTTTCATTTAATTTATTTTATTTTTTTGTTTAATTAAAGTAGTATATGCATTTAAAAAAGTTAAGGTTATGGTCTCATATTTTGCATGATTGAGCATTGTTATATTTTTCCTAGTTTATGGGTTTAATAATGGTCTTGGTGTAATTGTAAACAATTATATATAACTATTCGTAGTTACAGCATTTTAGAAATTAGTTTATGACATTTTATTAATTTTTCACCAATAAAGCGGTTTTAGCACATAGTAATAAATTTTATTACATTTGTCTTATTCATAATAAAATTTTATTTGAATTAAATTGATTTAACCATCGATTTAATATAATTTTTATGTAAAAAAATACATGTATATTATTTATGACCAACAATAAGTTTACTTAATAGTATTCTTTAATGTAAAATTTTATTATGAATAAGCAAAAAATAATAATAATTTTTAATAATTTTTCAAATATTAGAATTTTTTATAAAAAATATTTCAAAAAGCAAACAATAAAAACTAATTATTTATATATAATCATATAATTTTTACAGGTCATTGTCATCATCACAAACACCGTCTTCTGGGCAAACACCTGGTCATGGTACACCATTACAAGGTGGTATATCAAGTTATTCCCGCAATTCATTAATTGATTGTATGCCAATACCCTCTGTGGGATCACCGGGAACACCAGCGGCTTCGCCACATCCAAATTCAGCATTATCTCAACCAACATCAGTACCACCAGCCGATCAAGTAAGTATGAGATCAGAAAATTCCACTTGAATAGCAGGATTATTCAAATATTACATTTTATTTTATACTAACTAATACCCGGTGTGTTTCGCCGCCCCCGAAATGAAATACATAGTAATTAAATTAATTTTTATAGATAGATAGATAGATAGATAGATAGATAGATA
>MINK01172016.1:13868-29313 GCA_001735545.1 Phormia regina
AAATTTGAAAATTCAAGCTGTAATAGTTTCCCAGATATACTAATTTTTGTATTTAATTTTTATGGGAGAGACCATATATGGGGGTAATTTATTTAGACAAATGTTTTCATGGATGTTTTCATCGAATTTGAACATTCCAACTCCAATAGTATCCCAGATACAGGATTTTTTACATTTAATTCATACCAGAGGTTCTATGCCCCCTACTTTTAGTCCGCCCTTATTTTTCTTAAATATTAATATTGATACCAAAGTGGCTCCGACAAAATTTTAGAACTCTTATACTTTCTCAGATATGATAATTAAATATTTCCTTTATTTGGGAGGTGTCCCTCTTTCTCCTATAGTTTCTCAGATATAAAAATTTTGGTATTAACTTTATATGAGAGATGACACGACCAATATTTCTTTTTCGCCCATTTTTGCACAAAATGTTCACATTGACACTTATGTTTATTTTACAAAATTTGGGAAATGTAACAGCCATTGTTTCCTAAATTTGCGGTATTTGGTATTGGCAAGCAATATTAGGCGTGGGATGTGCCACAACCTCTATTGCTAGTTTGCCTATTTTTTTTTCTAGAATGTTCATATAGGTGTCAAAGTTGTTCGTGCAAAATTTGAAGACTCAAGTATTATCAATTTACGAGATATACTACTTTTAATAGTTATTTAGTAAGTGGGCGTGACACCTCGCTCACATGGAATTTCAAAATATTTTCACTTCCAGGCACACACTGTGACAAATTCATCGGTTTAGCCGTTTAGGGGCGGGTATGGACTTCATACAAACATACATACAAACACACATTAATTTTTATATATTTATTTTATATATAAAAACTGTAAAAATTTTGTCTATAAATGTATATAATTTTTTTTCTCCACCTCTCGCATTAAAGCTTTTATCAATGAGTCCACGTGCACCTACATCAGTATCGAATTTGCAACAGCCTCCCACACCAATAGATCATTTATTGGATAAAAATACTCCAGCTCCTACACCAACTGATCAGCACGATAATAAAAGTATAACAGCATCACCCTATGTACATCCAGCACCTAGTGTTGAACCACCACCATCCGTCGAAGGTATGCATGGTGGTGGTAACATGGGACCTGGTAGTGTACCTCCACCCCCAAGTGTGGGTCGATGCACACCTACTCCTCAACAACAACATCAACAGCAACAGCAGCAGCAACAACAACAGCAATGTGGTTCTATATCTGTTAAGAAATTTGAATTACAATCTGCTGCTCCAATAACTCCTCTTAACAATACTAATACTGCTGCTGCTGCTTTACATATGTCAGGAGCGAACCCTAACAGCAGTTGTACAACTACCAATACAATTGATATTAAATTAGAGTCTGCTGCCAACAACAGCATAAATCCCAACTGTATTATGAACAGTTCGGTATTACCCAATAACAACAATTTAAACAGAAATGAATCCCCACTGTCTTCAGCCACAAATGCAATGCAAGAATATTACAATTTATATAAACCGCCAAAAATCAATGTAAAAGATATTGATACGTTCGCTAATGAAGATTGCCTCAAGTTAGATGTACTCTATGATTTTACCGTACAAGATGCTTGGTAAGTTTTATATTATATATATTTTCTATTTGATAAAATGTTAAACAATAGAACTTTTAAAGGGATATTTTCTATAAAGTTTTTAGTTAATATCATCTTGGGTTCTTATAAAAAACCAAATTTATAATGATTTAAATAATGAAATAGCACATTATACATATTAAAATATATTGTATAAACAATTTTAAATAAATCAACAATTTTATTTATTATAAAATTAAAAAAAAGAAAAAAAAAATACAAATACAAATAATATCATTGCGGAGTAATAATGTTTCGGAATTTTCTTGAAGCTTGAAAATATGTTTATGGTAATTTTATTGTATCGAAATTTTCTTTTAGGGCAAATCATCCCGTTAAGCGTTTTAAACCCAACGAAATCTCAAAACAATGTCGAGTAATGTGCACAAAAAAGCTCTATGAAGGTCATACGCATACAAAGCCTCGCATGCCTTCACCACGGTCTGTGTATGGAGCCCAATTGTTATCCATAGATCCTTCAGCTGCTCTGGCGTGTAGTACGGGTGGTAATTTAGATCCAAACGCTAATATGGGTACAGGTTTGGTGGGAATTGCAGCTGCCAATACTATGGGCAACAATCAAATGGATTGCAAAAATAATGACAATGCCATGACCAATAGCGGTGGCAGTATGATGGGAATGGGTGTGAATGCCACAGCAACGGGGAATTTCTTTGAAGAACTTGACATAAAAACGGAAATTATGTCTGGTATGGGTACTTCCTCGACATCACCGTGTAAAGATTCGAAGAGTGGCATTGGTGGTAATCTCTTTACAGTTGAGGGTCTTAATCCTTCACCCAATGATTTAGAGCAATTGTTTGAGACTTCATCGAACGATGAATGTGGTAGTGTACAAATACATACGCCGCCTGATTCCAATAATCCATCAAATGGTTGTGCCATTACCACCAACACCATTGATGAATTGAAACGTACCACAAATGCCTCTTTAGTGGGCGGAACAAGTGTTCAGGGAAATAGTAACGTAGCAGGTAATGCCGCTGTTATGGCAGCCCTACAAAATTGTAGCAACAGCAATACATCAACATCGGCTGTGAACTCTCTGAACAATAGTGCGGGTAGTTTGTCTGGTTTAGGTGGTAGTGTCGGTGCAAATACCATACAGGCTGAAGATTTGACGAAAATGTTTCCTACACCGCCCTCTCATGAACAGCATCATCCGAATTCCAGTCCCTGTCAAATGGACATACAAATGACCGATTTAAGTGTTATCACCTCGTCAGCACTGATGGGACAAACCCTTGATACCGGTTTGGGTATAAGTGGAATGTTAAAGATTAAACAGGAATATTCAATTGAACTGGGCAGTCCTGTCGAAGAGCCAATAGAAGATTGGTCTTATGTTTTTCGTCCTCCTCAGCAAGCGAAATTTGTGGGATCTTCAAAATATGCGCCGCTGACAAATTTGCCCAGTCTAACAATGCCACCTTTGGTAATACCGCAAAATTGTCGTTACAAACCTTCATGGCAGCAACCAAGAAATACCCACCAACAGCAGCAGCAGCAACAACAACAGCAGCAGCAATTGCAGCAGCAACAGCAATTACAGCATCATCAACAACAACAACAACAGCAGCAGCAGCAACAGCAACAACAACATCAGCAATTGCATGAACTATTGTCAGCAGCTCCTAGAACACCTTTACAACAACCTCGTACACCTTTGGGTCCTATGTCATCGTCACCTATGCATAATACCGTACCCACACCCTTGAACAGTGGTGGAGGTGGCGGTGGTAGCTTATTGTTGAACCAACTCAATTGTCCGCAAGCTGCTCTCACCAATACCCCACCAACAATGCAGCAATTAATGCAACGTACTGGTATGTCACCTATTTCACCAGCCGCGCATGTGCCCTTCCCCCATACGAGTCCAATGATGCAGCAGCAGCCACAACAAAGACAAACGCCTATACATCCGCCACCGCCATACGAAGTTGCCGTTTCCAGTCCTGCCTTATCTACTGCTTCTTCGACTCCAGCATATCTCAACAGACCGTATCATTCGCAAGAACCACCACAGACACCACAAAGTGTTAACAATCACATGCAAACAATTGGTGGTCCGCCCAGTGTGCCTGGCGGTCAACGAGAATCCTCCAGCATGGGCTACTATGCCAGCGGTGGAGGAAATAGTAATAGTAACAGCAATAGCAATTCGATTACTAACGATTTGCCCGAAGTAAGTTCGGTGATTGTTAATATTCTGCTATACGATACAGCGCTGAATGTTTTTCGTGATCACAACTTCGATAGTAGTACTGTGTGTGTTTGTAATGCTGATAATCAACATTTCGGAAATATACGAGGTTCAGATTCAGGCGTATATGTGCCACTGCCAGGAACTACCTTCAATCCTACGTCATCATCATCTTTGGCAACGTCGTCGAATGCATTACGTGCCCTAAGTGCCTTTGGTTCGGTAGGATTGGGCAGTGGCGGTGTGGGAGGAGGTTTAGGTGGGGGTATAGCGAATTCTTTAGACTCACCTGCCTCTCTGGCTGGAGCAGGCTCCAGTTCTTCCACAACACCTTCTACAACCACGCCAGCCAATAATGCACAACAATATATTACGGGGTATGTGGACGATGATGCCGTTGAGTGCTCTTGTGGTTTTAGTGCAGTCATCAATCGTCGTTTAGCCTGTAAGGCGGGACTATTCTACGAAGATGAAATGGAAATTACTGGCATTGCCGAAGATCCCGGCCGTCATAAAAAACATTCCTTGTTGACCTTAATAACAACCCTCACGTCGAAGGCCATTAATAACAACAATAATATTAACAATAGCAATGGTGTTGTAGACAAGTCAGTTGAACAAGTGGCATTTTCCATATTCGACTTACTGCTGGAACAGTGTTCCATTATACAAACCTCTAGCAGCGCTATACATCGTGCTTTACAACGTCATCGACGACGACTGGCGAAAAAGTCTCAGAAACCTCAATCGGTTGCTGCTATTGCAAATGTTTTGGAGTTTATCGATGCCAATGATATTATTGCATTGGCTTTGGAACAAGCTCGTTTGGCATTCGACAGTAACCGTATGGATATTATGGAACAACAAATCGTACCCTTCTCTACACATCGCAAACAGTCGGCCAACACTCAGTTGGCTTTGGCGTTAACGGGGCGCATAAATGTTCACAAATGGCCTTATATTTCGGTGGGTTTTTCACGCAGCAACAAAGATATTGTTTCGACTATGAAATCCGTTCAACCCATGCTACAAAATGCATTCCACTCAAAATCTCGTAATGCGGCCGGGGCCAAAGACGCTACATACATTGTAAGTGGACCCTTAACTTGGCGGCAGTTTCATCGTCTCGCTGGCCGAGCATCAGGACAATGCGAACCTCAACCCATACCTTCTGTTATAGTGGGACACGATAAAGACTGGATATCGGTAGCCCCACTAGCAATACACTATTGGGATAAATTTTTACTCGAACCCTATTCGTATGCCAGAGATGTTGTTTATTTGGTGATGGCGCCAGATAACGATTATGTCTTGAGTAAAACAAAGACCTATTTCAAGGAATTAAGTAGCACCTATGAAATGTGTAAATTGGGCAAACATACCCCCATCTGCGGCTGGAATGGCCTGCTGACAGTACAACAAAGACCACCTACGGAAAAGCCATTTACAACAACCATCGACAATTGGTTGCGTTCCTTAGATGATACTACACTGGCTGAAAAATTACGCCTATATGCATATGCCTTTCAACATCAACTGGCTCCATACCTTAATCGGGTGCCTAACGATAAAAGCCTACTCAATCCATTAGATAACAATACGCGAAATTCAGCGGGAAGTAATTCAACTGGTTCCTCATCTTCATCATTATCGGGTAATAATGGCGGCTCCAATACCGGCCAAGACAACAGCGAACAACGTGGAAATATGGGAACATCGGATCATCAAACGAGTATGGATCATTCGAGCGGCGATCATTCACAACACTCCACACAATCTGGCACAGATGCTCAAGGTAATCTAAATGAAAACAAACCAACTACAGAAAAGCCCGATGTTAAGCCTCCTCTTATATTGGGAGATCCTCTCGGTGTGGCCGAATGTTTAGAAGAAGTGAATCCCACAGCTATAGTACTTTATGTGGTGGAACCTTTCACCTATGGCTCCGACTCACCTGAATTGGAGAGACTTGCCTGCATTGCTCTATTGCGCATGTATTCAGAACTTTTAAAATCGATACCAGAATCGGTGAGATCTCATATTAACATACAGATCATTTCATTGGAATCGATACTTGAATTGGGACGTTCACGTAATCGCAAACGTTTTTCGGATGAAATAAAATGTTTGGCTTTGAACATATTCTCGCAATGCAAGAGACATATGGTACATGCGCAGGCGGTCAAAAGTCTTACCGGGTTTGGCACTGCCGCCAATGTGGAGGCTTTCCTTAAGACCAAAGACGACAAGAATCGTAAGCCCTATAAAATGTATACACCACCCTATATACTGGCACCCATGCATGAGAAAAACGATAAAACGGACTTTTCTCGAGCAGCGTGGGGTGGTATGCGTGGCAATCCAAATGATCAAAAATACTCTGTTATGTATTGCAATTACTGTCTAAGTGAAGATCAATCCTGGCTACTGGCCACAGTCACTGATGATCGCGGTGAAATGTTAGAAAAAGTATGCATTAACATCGATGTACCAAATCGTACACGTCGTCGTCGAGCGCCAGCCCGACGTATAGGTCTCAACAAACTCATGGACTATATATTGGGTCTAATATCGCAAACGACACAAACATGGCGCCTGGTGGTGGGTCGCATCGGTCGCATTGGTCACAATGAATTGAAATCCTGGTCATATTTGTTGGGAAAATCGAATTTACAAAGGGCCACCAAACAGTTAAAAGATATGTGCAAACAATGTCAACTCATGTATCCTCCAACGATATTGAGTGCTTGTTTAGTGACACTGGAACCGGATGCAAAATTACGTGTTATGCCAGATCAATTTACGCCCGATGAACGTTTCTCACAGATATCCATACAAAATCCCCTATCAACTCCACAAGATGTTACTTGTACTCATATATTAGTATTTCCCACAAGTGCTGTATGTTTGGTAAGTTGATTGGATTGTGTTTTGTGATCTACTATTTGATAATTTTATTTGTTTAATAAACTTTGCATTTTCTAGTCATTTACACGTCAATTCCAAAATGAAACACAAGTTGATCTTGATGAAGATTTTATTAATTTCGGCAACGATGAAGACGAAAATGATGTTTTCAAAGATGCCGATCTAATGGATGATTTATTAGGACAATGGGATAATGGTGGAGGTACGGGTAAGTTAAATCTCCAAATAATTATTTATCACTATGTAAATTATGAAAAAAAACTTTAATTAATAAATATTCGTTGGCATTTTTTTAGGACGTGGTATGTCCAATCATAATAGTCCTGATCGAATTGAGGATAATCGAAGTTGGCAAAGTGTTGGTGGTAATAATTTCAATTCAACACAACATCAAGACATTGAAGAAGTAAGTTAAAAATATTTATCAGTAGATAAAATAAATAATTAAATGTAATTAAATCGGGTTTAAAAACTAGATATGATTTATATTTAAACATTATTATTGGATACATTTTCTTTATTTTTTATTTTTATTTACAGATCGGCCAAATAAATCAACAACCACTGGCAGTTGGCTATATGGTATCAACTGCTCCAACTGGTCGTATGCCTTCATGGTTTTGGTCTGCCTGTCCACATTTGGAAGATGTATGTCCGGTATTTTTAAAAACTGCTCTACACATACATGTACCGAACATACAGACCACCGATGATATACTCAACTCAACAAATGCCCATTCGTCGGCAACAGATCATCCGCTAGACTCAACTCTGACTGCCGATGTTTTACGTTATGTACTTGAGGGTTATAATGCCTTATCATGGTTGGCATTAGACTCGAATACCCATGATCGTTTATCATGTCTGCCCATCAATGTACAGACCCTAATGGATCTCTATTACTTGACAGCTGCAATTACTTAAAAATAAAAAAAAAGAATAAGAAAACAAACACTAAACAAAGGAAAACAAAGTGAAAGAAATCTATATAAATATTAAAAAATTATATTTATATTTATTTTTTATTATTCGATCTATTATCATGATGATTTAATTTATTTTTATTTAACTTTTTGTTTAATTTTTTTTTTACACAACAACACACACTTCATGTGCATTACATTAAGAGCATGTTTCTTTTTTTTAGTAAAGATTTATTAATTTTTTTCCAATAATTATATTATATTTTTTAATATTTTTATATATACTATAATTTTTCAAATTTTCATTTCTGTGATATTCAGAAAAAAAGCTACTGATTATTGTTTAATTTTAAAAAAAGTGCTCCTCTCCCTTGTTTCCTATAATGCTCCCCTCGCTTCTACGCCCGATATTATTATTGATTTTTTTTTTTGTTTGTTTTGTATTAGAAAAAGAAGTAGATTGAATTAGATTGAAACACACTGATCAGTTACATTGAAAAGTAAACAATTTATGCTTCCGTTATTATTTCGGACTTCCAAACGAGGCTTTCTACAGTCAGACCAATTAAATTTTGATTGATAAATGAATACCGTGTTATAGTAAATTTGAATATTTAACCAGGTTGCAAATAAATGAGATGAAGTGACATTTTTTAAAACCATATATCTAATTTGCTAATTTAAATTATAAATATTTTTCCATGTTCTCTTTTCTATTAATACAGTTTGCTTTATTATATATTTTTTATTATTTACATTTATTAATTTTAAAATCTTTCTGTTGTTTGTTAAAAGAAATTTGTAAATTATATATCTTGTATAAAAAAATCTAAATTTAAATAATGTAAATGAAAATATATTTAAACAGAAACACACACACACACAAATGAAACAAAAAAAAAAAAAAAGTAAATGTTTAAGAAATTTTTAAAAAGGGTTTAAATAAGTATTTTCTATAAAATATGTAACAAGTTTTAAAACTAGAAACATTTGTAAGAAATAATAAGAATTAACATATTAAAGTGTAAAATACATATTATTTTTTCTTTATAAAATCCAAATAACTTTTTTCATATTTTAAATTTTATAAAAAATTTAATCAAAAATTTTTAAAAGTTATAAAGTGATTAACAGATTTTTAATTAATTTGTTATGAGAAATAATTGACAAAAGGCATTTAAAATAAACTCAGCAAATATCAATGATTTCAACAAAAAATGATTTGAAATTAAAAGAAATTGATCAAAATAAAATATGATATACTACTACTATTCATTGGAGAAATAATATTTAACAGTTTAAATACAAATATCGGCAAAACTTAAAAATACTTTTCCTTCATAGTAAAACGTGAGAAAATAATTGTTATAAACCAGAGATCGACGCAATCTGAAACATTCTATAGTTCTACAAGCACACAATTGTATCAATTGGTAAATAGACTGAATGAAACTTAGCCCATAAGAGTAATTTAATTTCACAATAAGTTCTCATTTAAAATGAATGTAAACAATTCTGTTTCTCAGAATTTTGGGAAACAGATAATGTTGAGAGTTTCAAGTGTCTATACGATATATTATTCAGTGTTGCTATATGCTGTTGTATTTTTTAATTTTAAAGATTTTTGAGGCCGTGGAAAGATTTAATGGTTTTTTTTAATAAAAAATAAGATTTTTTTTTAAGCTAGTTTCTGATTTTAGCAACAACATTTTAATAAAGAAATTATAAGATTGTAAAATACCAATTGGCAACACTGACATTAGCAGAACTAACTGCAAAAAAGATCAAAATTAACTATTTTTTGATTTTTCAATATGATTATTAAATAAACAAATTTATTCTATTGATTTAATTTGTTAAAGATTAATTTTCTATTTAGAATATTTTATTATTTCCAGATAGTCTGCCTGTGTATGAAATCATCATCGGAATTGAATTGGAAACGCAATTCAAATGGGTTTATGAAAACGTGACAAAAGAAATTTGTTGCAGAATTGATATTGCCGCACTTAATTACATTTTTATTTGTACTTAAATAAATAATAAACGGCTTTATTCACTATTTTGAAATTCTTATAACTGGAGACGTAAATATTTAAATATTCCAATCCAAATTTTGGATTTTATAAACAAAAATCGAATACATAAACCCAATTTTTGGGCTTTGTTGAGATGTTTTAAAACCAATCCATGTTGGATTTATATATTTTCAATAAATTTACTTTACGAGTGATTGCAATTGAATATTTTCAATAACAAGTACAAGTAAATGCAATTGATATTTTTGTTTTTTCAATTATAATTGCAGTAATTTTAATTGGAAATTTTCAATTACAATGTAATTGGAAATAATTGTAATTAATTACCGCCTTAAATCCTTTAAAATTGAATTTTCAACATACGATTTTTTAATGCCATACAATCATTAGTTAAAAAAATAAACATTTCGATGTTAATTATTAATTGAAATTACAGTTACAATTACTTGTAATGTTAGTTGGAACTTTTCAATTACAATTACATTTAATTGTAATTCAAAATTTTCAAAACTTCAATGACAAATTAATGGTTAATTGTAATTGTACATTTAATAGTAATGATTACCTCCCAACCCAGAATTGCATATTTCGATTATTACCAAAATTATTCCCAAATTCCAAAAAAAAATTAACCAAAATATTTATTTCTCAAAGGGATCACAATGGACCTTTTTGGTCTCTAGGTAGAGGCGTGAGACCTAACCAAAATATTAAATAATTTCATGTTAAAAATATTTTTATTTAAATATTTAGTAAAATGTTTATTTGCACTTCAGAGAAAATATGTAAATACCAATGGAAACCTTATAAAAATTACATATTTAAATATGAACATATATGAAGATTTCATGCCTAAAATGTTTTAAATAAAGTAAATATTTAATAAATTATAATTTACAGTGAAAATCAATCAATGGAAATCTTTTAAAAGTATGTATTTTATAGTTTTATTATTTAAATTCTGGATTGATACTCATTCAAAATTATAAAAATTACACTTTTTAATATAAGTTTTTTAAGTTATTTTTTGAAATTTTTAAAGTAAATAATACACGTTTGATTAACTAAAAACCAGTTCCTTATATCACTTTTGATGAAGTTTTAAAAAGTTGCTTTGCCGGGGTTCAAACACAGCTATCTTGCGGCAATTCGAGGCGGGAGTGTTACAGATAATGTAAAACCTTAGTATTACCTTCTCTTCTCTCTAATACGAATTGACTATTACTACAAGAAATATTGCTGTGTGTGAACCTATACAAGTAATTTTGTTTTATAATAGAATCTTTTTTTATATTGAAAAAAATCCTAAATATTGCCGGTTAAATGAAATTCTTGATATTCTTACAAATATTTAAAGTTTTAAATCATTGTTTGTATTTAATAGAAAAATTGTAAATATACTGAAAATAAAATAGAAAAAAAAAATAATTAAGAAAAAAACTAGAACAAAATCCATATACATTAAATTAAAAGGTAAATTCAAAACAAAATTATAATATCTAATGTCCACTATATTATAAAAAACACTAAATATTATTAAAGAAGGAAACAAAATTAAAAAAATTAATATATTTGATATAAAAGAAAAGTTTCAAAACAAATTAAAGAAATATATGTAAAAAAAATGATGAACAATTTTTTTTTTTTCAACTATATATTAAGAGAAAAAATGCAATTATCTACAAAAAAAAGTAAGAACCGATTAATATTAAAATTTAGTACAATTAAGTAAAAGAAACAACACAATTTTATATATAAAAAAATAAAAATAATAAAATTAAAGATAATGAAAAAATACCACAAATGTAATTTATAAATAAATTCAAAAATAAAAACAAAAATTAAATTATGTCTTAAATATAAAACTATTATAAATATATACATATATTACCTTATACATTAATTATACATATATAATATTATTAATAATGCTAACAATAATTGTTAACATTTTAACTAATAAACAAAATAAACAACCAATATTAGTATAATTTTAAGTTACAAAAAAAAAAAAACAAATTATTTTGAACATAGTTTAAAAAATAAATTAATTGAAAAAAAAAATATATATAAAACAAAAATAAGTTCGCTATAAAGGAAGAAACACAATAAACTAACAAAAACATCAAGTAATAGTTACATTAAACAGCCTAAATTAAATTGAAACAAATAAACACTATTCTACCATTTTTGTTTTCTTTTCTTTCTTTCTTTTTTTATAAATATATACAATTATTATATATTGTAAAAACATAAAATATATATATAAAAAATAGTTGTAAGTTTTTTTTATATACATACATATATTTAAAAATGAAAATACTTAAAAAAAACTACAATTGAGTAAATAAATTAAAATTCAATAAAAATATTGTTTAAATTTTATTATTTAAAAATAAAAACAACATTCATTTTATATAATAAACTATTACAACTACTCTTCTCATATATTAATTTAAATTATTTTAATTATACAATAAAACTACATACATACATACATATTATTTTTAACATAACTCTTTTTATTTTATTTAAATTAAATTTTAGCAAATTTTTATTTTATTAACCATCATTATTATTAACAATTATTATTTTTCTATATAAGCCAAGCCTAGTATATTTAATATACAATTTATATATTTTTAAAAGAAATAAATTAAAAAAGAAAAAAAAAAAATTAAATGAGAAAAAAAAAACATTGTCGTTTAACTATTACTATAAGCCAGCTAGCAAAAAAAAAAAAGTAAAACAACAACAAACAATTAAAAAATTAAGAAATTAATTAATTTTAAATGTATTAAAATTTAAAACGTAATTAAAGAAAGATTTGTTTTTATTTTAAATTTATGTTATAAGTATTTAATTATAGACATATAAAGAAACCATAACATCCAAAATCTTAAAATAAAAAAGTAAAAAAAAATTTAAAGTAATATAATAATTATAAATATAGAAATTATATTATTGAAATTTTGTACATAACATGCATTAAAATAAATACTATATACATATAACAACATATGATAAAACACACACACCACTCTTCTCTATCTCTCTCTCTCTTCTCATAATCATTAAAAAAAAATTACATACAAATAGTCTTCATTTATATACCACAGCACATTTAAAGAAATATAATTGTATTAATTACAAAATAATAAAAAAAAAAAACTAAAAATATATCATGTATAATTACTTGGTTTTCTTTTTTTATATATATATATTTTTTTTACAAATATTTTGTACATTTAGATTTCTTTATAAAGACAAGCACAAATGAGTTATCATTATAGAAGACAAGAAAATATGTTGGAGAGTAATTTAATTATATTTGAAAGGCTCAAAACCAAAAAAAAAAATGGTTTAATTTTTCTGGAATAATATTTAGCAATANNTCAAAACCAAAAAAAAAAAAAAAATGATTTAGTTTTCTGGAATAATATTTAGCAATAGAAATACGAAAAATTCAGTTTTCAAAAAAAAATTAATATTTTCACAGCATTAAAAAACAGATTAACTAAAATTTTAGAAATTATTTTACAAATTTTTTTATTTTTACTTTGGGCTACTGCCTATATTTTTTATAGAAAAATGTGTTCTATCTACATGTTTAAGATTGATTGATCGGCGCTTATGAATGTTTTCTTGACAATTTTTGCTAGAAAAATTGAATAAAATTTTAATCAATGTAAAGTTACGTTTTACATTTCCATGTTACCGAACTTCTTTTTTTATCACTTGATTTATTAGATATCATATATAGAGTACTTCAATTTTAAATTAAAAAAAAATTGACATCTATGCGGTAAATATAAAATATGCCTTTGCATGTCAAACGAAAAAATAATTTCGGCAATTTATATAGACGATAACATAATTAAAAAAGTTATAAGTACTATCCCAGTGTTAAAAAGAAGGGGTAAAGAGCCCTTCTAGAAGGACTTTTTTATGTCCAGAAGACCTCATTGCATTCCATGTTTATTTCATTTTTACACGTGATGTCATTGGGANNTTTTACACGCGATGTCATTGCGAGGTAGGCTTTACACATTCGCGACCCGATACAGTCCTTCTAGAAGACCTTTTTATTGAAAACTGCAAACAGGTCTTCTGTAGATGTACTAAAAAAGAGTTCTTCTACAGAAAGCCTTCTACTGGTCTACACGGTCTACACTATTTAATAAAATCATTTTTTATTTATATAAAATATATAATTTTTTTATTTTAAATTATTGTAAAATGTTTAAAACTTAAAAAAACAAAATTCAATACTAAAAAAACATTTCTGTTAACTTTTGACAAAACATCTTAAGTCGATATAAGACATTTGTCTTTTGAAAATACTTAAAATTTTTGTTAAATTATTTTGTCAAAAATCCTGCACGGTTTTGTTTTTTCAAATACTGTAGTGTTTCTTTTCTTCTAAGAGAAGGGAATTAAAACAATACACTTTTTATAAATAGATTTGTTGTTGCTTAAAACAAGATATATTTAAAAAAATACAACATCTTACGGTCCTTCCAAGAGAAGCGAAGTTGGAAGGTTTGTCGGATCTTTTAGTGGGCAGGGATGAGGCCATAATGAGAAGGCCTTATTAGAGAAGGCATGGCCTGCTCGGTAGAGGCCTTACAAATTTTACCGCTGGATTTGTTCAATAGAGAGAATACCCATAGAATAGAACTAGAAGCTTATGTGAGAGCAACCCTATACTAAATTTTCAAACAATTTACTAATTTTGTTGAAAACATAAAAACAAAATATATGTGACTACATGTATGTATGTATGTATGCACATGTATTTTGTTGTTATATGAATTAGGTTTTTGACAATTGAATTATGTTTTTTATTCTCACATAAATATCTAGTTGTTATTCTATGAGAATTACCCCTCAAACGATGCGTAAGAATTAGCTGAATATGGGAAAAAATGAACAACTAAAATTGACCTTCAGTTCCCTACAAGTGATTGAATGTCAAATTTTGGCCCATAAACCGTCATTTTAGTTTATTACATCATGCAAAAAATTTCGATATTTTTCTTAAAAAATAGATAAGAATTTTATAATTTTGTTCCTTTTAAGACTGAAATGTCAAAAAAATTGCTTTGCAGTAAGAATATTTAATTTCCAGATTTTTTTAAAAATACCTTAAAAAGTCTACTAGCTAACGAAAATCCCATTAGAAACATTGCCAAAATATTTTGTGGATAACCAGCGTAAAATTATTAAATTAAAGAATCGACATTTTTTTACCAAAATGTATGGCTCCATGATTTCAAAAACGCTGGTAGGGAACGGAAGATTAAAATATTTTCCCATATTTAGCTAATTTTTACGCATCGTTTGAGAGGTGTTCCTACATCCAAATCTCGAAAAACACTATTCTCCGGACACTCTAAAATACATATAATTAATAATGTAATTCACTATGATTTTTGATGATTTTGTTTGTCCTGATCATAATATTGGGGATAAGCTATGGAGTGAAGAAATGTAAAAATAGAAAAAGCAAAAAAAAAAAAATATATTCAAATTAAAATATATAACTATCTTAATGTGTAAAAAGTTTTTCTTGTTAAACTATTACCAATACATATTTAAGTTAAGGACAATAATAAAAGGCGTTTTCCATATTCATTTTAAAGTACTTTACACTAACTTTGAGAAAGCTTTTTATCGTAATTTTAGAGGCCCTTTTAGAAGGCCT
>MINK01172017.1:0-40389 GCA_001735545.1 Phormia regina
CAGCATGCAAATCAGTGGCAAAAATGACATAAGTTTTATGTTCAAACAAAATTTTGTGTCTACAATAAATTTTTAAAATTTATAGATATTTCATAACTTTATTAATTATCTTTATTTAGGAAACTTATTTAAATGTAATATTCCAATTCAAAAATATCAGTTTTTCTAATAATATATGTATTGTGTTATACAAAAAATGTTTTATTAACATAAAATAATATTATTTTTTTAATATTTTCCTTGATGAAATATTTCTTCAATGACCAATTAACTTTGAAGACAATTCTTAAAATTTCGGAGGCTACTAAAAATATTTATAAATATCATATTTACTTTAAATAAGTGGGTACTTTTTTGAATATTGAAAAGGGTACTAAAATATACATTTATAATATTTTTGAAAAGATACAAGTTCATATTTTGAAAATGGAAAACGATAAAAATTTTTATATTATTTTAATTAATAAAAAATTCAAGACGTTCCAAATTCTAAAAAGTACTACTTTTAAAAAAGAATTAAAAAAGCACTATTTTTAAAGTTTTAATTTAAACTATTTTGCAAAAATATATTTTTATTAGAATTTTGCAAAAAGTATAAATTTAAAAAGTAACAGTTTTTTTATTACTAAAAAAGTACAATTTTTGAAATAGCAATTTGAAAAACGGTACTTTAAAACATATATTTTTTAATTGAATTATTTTTTCAAAATAATACAAATTTCACAAAAATTATAATTTTTGAAAATGTTGATATATTGAAAAATAAACTATTAAATAATAATAATAATAATAATAATAATAATAATAATAATAATAATAATAATAATAAAATAAAAAGTACTATTTTCCAAAAAGTAAAAATTTTCAAAAAATATGTTATCAAGACTTTCACTTCGTAAAACGAAAAGTATTCAAAAGTCCAAAATTTGTATGCCGATACGTTTTACAAAATGAGACCATGTTTTTAAAACAAATTAAAATTTAAAAAAAATTTACCAATTTTCAAATGAAGATAAAATAATAATTATAAAAAAGTTTCAATATGTACTACATAAAAATAATTTTTTAAAAAAAGTACCATTTCTAAAAAAGTACAAATTTTTAAAAATGCAAATAACCAAAAAAGTAAAAATTTTCAAATTAAAAAGAAGATATAATTTTCGAAAATGTGTAATTTTATAAAATGATCCGTTATTTTACTAAAGTAAGTTGGTACTTATTTTAATATAATAAAAATATAAATTCACCTAAAAGTATGGGTTTTCTAGAAAAAATATAAATTTTCAAAAAAAAAAAAAAAAAAAAAAAAATTATAATAAATAATAATAATAATAATAATAATAATAATAATAATAATAAATAAATAAAATATAAAAATGTATAATCGTACTAATTTTTAAAAAGTAACAAAAAGTTCTAACAGCTAAAGAATAGCATTTTTTAAATTAATGCCTAAATTCAATATTATATGATAAATTGTTTTATAAAGGATGATTTCTGGAAAATATTTACTTCTTTTAAAACCTGATAATCAGTACTATTGAATATTGGATAATCAGTACTATTTGAAAATTACTGATTTTCTTAAAAAAAATATATTTTATATATATATTTTTGATTGGTACTAATTGTATTTTTATACAATTTTCAAAGAAAATGTCAGTTTTTGCATAATAACACTAAACAAAGTAGAATTATTAGGTAGAGTTGTCATTTTTAAGTCTTGTAAACTCAAATAACTGAACATTGAAAAGAGAGAAAAAAAATACCAATAGAGAAACATAAAAAAATATTTTACAATTCTTGAAAATCACCAAATTTTTCTCGATATTTTACAAAATTTAACATTTATGTTTTTCACTATACATAATTTATTACACATTTTAGATTTTTTTTTTATTTTTTTTGAAGTTTGTTTTAATTTTTTCACATTTACTTTTGACTGACTTTCCAGGGTAAATAAATTTGAGAACGTTCTCTCCAATAATCGTACCTTGTCATTTATTGTATCATGAGTTTTTGTAAAAAGTACTTTTTGTTTTGTCAAAATTAAAATTATTCATCACAATTTTCAATTTAAAATTTTCTTTAAAATAGAATACAATCAAAATATTTTGTGTAAATTGTTGTAAAGAAAAACAGTGTAAAATAGTTTTCAAATACCATTTTAAATTTCTTATTAAGACACAAATAAATATCTTGATTTTAAACAAATATTTCAGACTGATAAACACATTTTACAACTAAGTACTAGAATGTAATTTTTTTAAAATAAATTAATTTAATTTTGTTTGAACAATAACTTATTTATGTCATTTATTGCGCACACTGACACCTTTTGTTATATATTTTTTAAAGCACAATTATACTAATCAAAGGACTAACAAATACATATAAATAAATATATAGATACGCAGACAATTTATACTTTATTATACACATAATTAATATTTAATTAATTAATTAAAAAAAAAAAAAAAAACAATATTTATTATAAATATATACATACATATTAAATTTGCAACCATATTATTATTATTAGCTGGACAACAGAAAAATTTAAACAATAATGTTGCTGTTTGAGTTTTTGAGTCATAAATGATCGTTAATACCTATTTTTGAAATGATTTTTGATGGCCATAATGTTTTTATTTTGGTTTTTGATTATTTGGAAGGAGAAAACCTAACGAGTCACGTTAAATAAATTTTTATTGAACGCAAGTCGTGATGGCATTCATGCAAATCAAAAGTTGATAGATTGACTGATTGATTGATTGACAGATTGTTTGACTGACTGATTGTTTGATTGATCCTCCAATTAAAAGAAGAAGAAGAATGCGTGCTTTAAGATTTTCATTTAAAACTTTTTCAAAATACAATAAATGATACAAAAATATCTTTGGATTTGTTGAATTCTTAAAATCTATTAAAGAAGAGTAAACGAAAAGGAAATTATGAATTTTTGATTGAAGAAAAAAAGGAAATGAAGATAAAAAAGAATTGATTAATTAAAAGGAGAAAAAAATAATTACAAAAACAATAATAATGAAATATAATATAATGTATAAGTTATATCATGTTAAGGTTTATAATAACTACAAATATTATACACCCAAACATATACATATACAAATGACTCACATATATAGTATTCTATATATGTGACTATATATACATATATATATGTATAAGTGTATTAGTTTATTAATCTTTGTATGTATATCGTTTAAAAGTTTTCTTCAAGTAAGTTAAAAAAAAAATGTATGATTTTATATAAATAGTATTCGGCTAAAACAAATATTTTATTATTTAATTAAATAATTAATTAATTAATTGTTTTACATTTTACTACATTTGAACAATTCAACAATTAATGTTTTTAGTTTCTTTTAATTGAATTAATTAAAAACAATATATCAATCTATGTTTTATGTACATTGTTTTAAAAAAAAATTTATTAACTTTTTATTACACAAATGTACAATAAAAAAATACACACACACATACATACACTTATACAATTAAACGTATTTGTAGCGGAGTATTAAAAGGAGTCTTTGATAGAATTTATACATTAGAAAAATTTGATAAGTTTTCTCAGAGTTTTCATTAAAATTTATTGTCGTTTATTTAAAAGAGTACTGTTTACTCTTTTCAGGAAAGGTTTAAGATTTTATATAAGTTTTTGAATTTCTAAGAAATAATTTTAATATTTTTATTGAAATAAAATGTAAACGGATGAAGATATTTTATTGACATTTTTATTTTCATATAATATATATAAACTTGTTGAAAAATCAAAAAAGACTCCTACTTTTCATATGCAAATACCCCAAATCTCAATGCGGGAAAAACCTGTTAAAAAAATAGTTGTTCATAAAATTTTGGTAATAAATCTCCTTTGTTTAAACTACTGAACGGGTTTAAGAAAGAACATCTTGAGTAACCCTGCAACAATATGACATAAGCTACAGGGTGTTAAAGTTGACCCCCACAAGTATATGAAACTTTTTAAAAAACCGTAACTTTAATAATCAAAATATTTTATTGAGAATTTGTATGAAAGAAAAACTTGTCTTAAATTTAGAGTATTGAAAAAAGAAACATTCACATTTTCATATGAAAATACCCAAAATCCCAATCCGGGAATAACGTGCTCTAATAATGTCAATTTTTCCTTAAACTTTGGATTTAAACCTGTATCTGCTTAACTGCAATACGAATTAAATTGAAATATATGAAAGAGTTGAAAAGGAGGATCTAAGCTTTCAGAAAAATCATAATGTAGCCACCTAGTTACAATAACAGATAAGTTACAGGGTGTCAAATTTGACCAGCTCGAGTATGAAAAAGCACAAAAAAACTTTGTAATGAACTAGTCTAAATAAAAAAATTATATGCTAACTCTATTTCCTCTTGAATTGGGATTTTTCTTATTTATTTCAAAAATATTTTTTGTATAATACAGGACAGAGTAAACATTTTCTTAAAATATCAATAATTTTCAATACATCGCAAAAGAATATGCTGAACAATCTGTCTATAAAAAATAAAGGAACTAGATTTTTTAAATCTAAAAAATAGTTTTAATAACCACATATATAGAGTTTAATTTGACACTAACTAAACTTACTAGTTCCGTTTCAAGTGTAGAACATATTTTATGAATATAATTTGAATATTTTATGAATATGATACATTTTTTTTAATCTCATTTTTTTTTTTTTTAATTTTAATGTAATTTATTAACAAGATTACGATCTTTAGGTATACCAAAAATCATATTGATATTTTTAGGGATTAATTTATAATAAATTTTAAAATCTAAAACAAACTCTTTCGAATATAAAATATTTTAAAAAATATAAAAATTTTTTAAGGAAAACTCGTAACATCACGGACAGACATAATTGTAGAAACATAAAGTTTTATAATTACTAACAAAAATTGCAAATGATACTTAATATAATTCAGAATATTTTCAAAGTGATTAATTAATCGTTTGCGGAGTTAAGTCGGAGTTCACACACAGCAATTTTTCCTTGCTCTCTTATAAAGTCAGATTTATGGCATAAAAAAGTTTTGGAATATAAAAATGTTTCGTACAAAAAAGATATTTATTTTTTATTAATAATTAAATAATTAGTTTCTTATTAAGCAAAGTTTTAGGAGACGGGATGATATAATAATAAATTATTTAAGTAGCATAAGAATAATATGTTATGATAAACTTGTATCAGAATCTTATAATGTCGGTCCGAATATTTTTTGTCCGTACATTTTTCATTGTGCCGGACATATGTACAGACATAATTTTATCAATATGAAAGCTTATGTCTATTATAATCTAGACAAATGTCAATATGATTAATGAATTAATTGTAGAGATATTCATAAAAATATTCAGGTATATAAACATTTTTCATACAAAATATTTTCATCCTTTTACATAAAAACAAAAATATTTTAATAAAATTAAAGTTTTTACAAAAATCTCCCATTAAAAAATTTAGAACTAGAATAAAAATTAATACATTATTTATTATATTAGAATCTTATATAAATATGTTTTTGTTCTTTAGATCATAGATCAGTATTTTATTAGTAATGAACTGACATACGGAAAGACGGACAGACATGATTATGCCATAATGAACGTTAATAATGACATAGACAAAATGCAGATTATTCACTTCTATGTCTATTATGTTGAAAAAACTGTCAATGTTATAATTTAATTAGTTTAAGAGATATTCATAAACATATTCTGGTATATAAAAATTGTTTATACAAAATATTTTTTTTTTCTAAAAAAATAATTAGTTTATAGATTACGATTTATTATAATTTCGAGATATAAGGTGTTTAAAATAAACAATTTTCTCTTTTTTAACTTCTTTTATAATATTGTAATTTCTATTTCCTTTAATTACGTTTCTTTTCAATTTTTCATAATTAGTTAGACATTTGATTTTTCGACAAAAAGTAAACAACAATTTATAATTAAGTTAATACTCATATCAATCACACAGACATGATGACTTGTTTGTTGTTATAAGTTCAAAGACTTACTAATACACGGATGTATATGTATAAACATACAAATACGTATAATTGTATGTGTGTTTTCTTTGAGTGTGTATAAAATATTTTTGCCCAGACACTTGTTTGTAGTTCTTTAGATTTTTTATTTTTTTTGCTTAACTGTCATTAACAATAACTAATCAATAACTTACCAACCGACACACCTGTAATAATGAAAGAAATGCATTTTAAACATATACACGCACACACACTGAAGCACACACACACCCAACAGAATTTTTTACTAAGAAAAACCCACATTGTCAGATAATATAAAGAATATATATATTTTTTTTTTGAATTAAAAAAATGTGTGTAAAGAAAAGTATATTTTTTAATAATAATTATTAAGAAACAATTTTGAAAAAAAAAAAAAAATAGTTTGCTGATTCTTTTATTGTTTAAAAAATATTGAAAATATAT
The DNA here is from genome assembly GCA_001735545.1 of Phormia regina. Classification (NCBI taxonomy): domain Eukaryota; kingdom Metazoa; phylum Arthropoda; class Insecta; order Diptera; family Calliphoridae; genus Phormia; species Phormia regina. The sequence continues at coordinate 6,508 of MINK01172017.1, forward strand.
TTTTTTTTTACAAATTTTTAAAGTAAATTTTATTATTTTTTTAATAAAAATTCTATATTAATAATGTTTTTTTTTCATATACTTGTTTCCTTTTTGAAATTGTAACTCTTATTAGTTAATTACACATACGCACACACACTTACACACCAGATTTTCATTTTTTATTTTTTTAAACAAAATTTTTAAAAATTAAAGAAAATTATTAAAAAATAAAAATTATAATCATAACCATAATATTATTAGAGAAAAAATATTCAAAAAGAAATAGAGAGAGAGATAGTTATTAAAAAAGCGAGCGAGAGAGAGAAAGAGTGAGTGAGAAAAAGAGTTTAAATTAAACTAATTTTTTATATAAAAAATTATTGTCTGGTGTTAAATCCTTTTGTGTATTTGTAGATCTTTTTTTAATCCTGTGTTTTTTTTTTTATTATATTTGAAGAAGATTTTTTCGTTATTATTTTTAACACTTAATTGGACTTGTTTTTTTTTATTTTTGGTTATTTGTTTTTTTATTATTAAACGGTTTTACTTTATCACTTGTTTCAACTTGTGAATGTTCCACAAAAAAAAATATTACTTTTTCTTGAAGTAAATTAAAATTAAAAATAAAAATGATATATAATTTGTGATTGTAGTTCAATTCAGCTGGTCCGAATACATACGAATAAAATTTTCCTAAACATAGGTATAAACATATGTTGTATTATAGAGGTAAATATTTTTAAATAAAGTTAATATTGCATTAGGGTGGCCTCAAAACGATTTTTTGAAATTAAATGAAAATTTATTTTATTTTAAATTATCATTTCACATAATTTTCGTACTGCCATTTTAATTTCGGTAATTGGGAGAAAGTAATAAAAATTTAACTTTTTTCTTTGATTTTTAAAGTTTTTGATATTTCTGCTTGAGTATTAATAAGAAATTTATTATTAAATGGAGGGATAATACCAAATATAGGTTCAAATGTGGTAAAATATTTTTGATTTTTTGAATTAATAATATGCCGAATCGTTTTTAAATTTTTTAAAATGCTTCATTTAAATTTTTATTAAATTTTTTTTAAATCTACTTTTCTTTTATATATTTCTCCAATATATATGATTAGAACTTAAATATTATTAATACTAACGTATACATATTTTTGTAAGCTTTTTAATGATATATAATAGTTTATACTTCTATTGAATATTAATGAATAAAATTAAGTTTAAATGAAATACCTCCAAAATGTATGCAAAATATTATGTTTATTTACATTTTAATTAACACACAGAGAGATTTGTTGTGTGAGAGAACAGTAGCAATTCGTTCTCAGTAAAAACAAAATGTAACAAATAACATTTTTTCAGCCTAGGTTTTATAAATATTTAATTTAAAACATAATTTCTTGCATTAGTTTTTAATAAAAATGTAAAGTTTCATATATTTTTAAAAAGCTTATAAAATTACACGTATTTTGATGCCAATATTGTTTTAAATAAAAATCCTATATAAAATTTATATATAAAAGAAAAATAGATTTAGAAAATTTTGAATAAATTTTAATTAAAAAACATTAAAAAAAAAATTTGATATATGGAATCGAGGATTATTACGTTAATATTTTACTGTTATTTCTTAAAATATTTGTGAGTAAAAAATTTAAAAATTTTAATTTTTTATAAAAAGTTTTAAAATTCTCGAAATATTTGCTCCTAATAAGAAATTTAAATAATATAATTATATGCTCCTCCTAAAGACTTTCGTCTATATGTGATATTTTCCTATTTTTCTTTTAGCAGAAATATGAAAAAATTAAAAAAAAAGAAATCTTGAAAAAGTTATATTATTTTATTTTAATCCTAATTTCGAAATTATAAGGCTGAGAATCGTTAATTATGGGAAATTTTATTTTAAAATAAAATAAATTTTCATTTCATTTTAAAAGGGGCCAGCCTAATGTTACATACATACGTCTAACTTATGTTAGAGAGTAGTTTTTTTTTTTTTTTTTTGTTTAAGCGATTTTTTATTTATTTTTTTTTATTTTTTGTTTATATTTTTTTTAGAGGAGATATTTTTGTTGTTGTTGGTTTTTGTGGAATTTAATTCGCATATTGAATCAAGTTGAGCTCCTAGATCGAAAACGGGAATGAGAGGCAAGCAAGCTTAACAGAATCTTTGGGAAAACTTGATACCGCTTTAAATAAAATTGTTTAGTTACTTAATTGTTTTTTTTTTTTTTTGTTTTTTGCTTTAACTATTTTTTGGTAAATATTTTGTATTAAAAATAATTTTTTTAAGGTTTTTTGGAAGGTATTTTTTGTTAATTAAATTGTTTTACTTTTAATTTAACTAAATTGTTTACTACATTTATATGTATGTAAAGTATGTACACAACAAATTATATTCAATTATATTATTTAAAAATAATTAAAAGTGTTTGTTACTCTGGTTAATGATATTGTTTAACATATTAATTTAATGTTATGTAAAATGAATGAGAGAGAGAGAGAGAGAGGGAGTGAGAATTTTTCTTCAAAGAAGTTATAAAAATTAATTACTAGTGAGTGTTTTTTACATAAAGAATATGAAAAGTGTTAGTGAGAGTGTGAATGAGTGAGTGGGTGGGTGAAATGTTATTAACATATGTGCTTATTGTTCTATTTGTAGGCTGTGGAAGTGGTTGTGTTTACAATAAAGTCTCCTATTATAAAGGGAGGTTTTCTCTTTAATTTTTTTTCTGGTAACTGTTATTTTACTCAAACAAATACTACTTTATTTTTATTTTTCTAAATAAAGAGAGTGAGTTATAGAATGATATAAAAGAGTAATTGAAGTAAATCAATGTAAGGAAAATGCTTGTAAACCATACTTAAAGTTTTTGTTGTTTTTTTTTTATATATTAAACTAACATTTACAAACAAACAAAATGTTTATAATTAACATACTATTTTTTAACTTGTTTTTTTATAAAGAATTTATAAATTTGTGTTTTATTTTTTAATCATAAATTAAAAAAAAAAAAAATATATTTACCTTCCTACAGTCTTAATAAAAGACAAAAGAAAGTAAATGAGTTTTAAAAAATTAAGTATATTTAAATGTAAATGTAAGATAAAGAGTAGAAATTTGAAATATATGTAAAACAAATGAGATCGTTCAGCCAAATTATTTAATTAATTAAAGAGAACATAAAATCAGCTACTTGTGTTTAAAACAAAATCTGGTTGGGAATCATAAACCATACAAATGCTTTTGGTTTTAAGTAACTACATATTCTAAAAAAATAAATAAAATAAATTTCAAAACTAAAATTACTAAAGTGTTATATATTTTAATATATCAGTATTAAAAATAGTATGCATCGTATGTATTTACAAGCATTTTCTCTGTACTTTAAAACTTCAAAAAAGTAAATTAAAATATTCAAATCAAAATTAAAATTAAAATCATTCTTAGCTCCGAACTTACTGTCCATTTTCAATTTAAATATATATACAAGAGAGCGAGCGAGAGAGAGAGCGCAACAAACGTACAAATGAGTACGTGATGGCGTATGATTAATAAAAATGACGTTTTTTTTTTGTTTTGTTTTAATTGGTAAAACGAATCAGCGAGCGGCATTTGTTTACACAATATGTTTGTTTGTTTGATTGATTTTTTTTAGACAATTAGCAACAAAATGTTTACAAATATATATAGAGGTGAATTGATTCGTTGGTTGTTTGGTTAGTTGTTTATTTTGGTAGATGGGATGTTACGGGTTGGTTACACAGGTTGATTTTTTTGTTTAGTTTATTTTTGGCAACATACATGGAAGGCAGGTGAAAATTATATTTAATTTTTTTTTGTTATTATATATATTTTAGCTTAATTAACATTAAAAGTAAAAGAAACAGAAAATTTTTATGTTTGTGTTTTGGTTTTTATTTATATTTTGCTTTTGAAAGATATTTTTGGAAATCCAATTACAAAAATTTTGCCACACAAAAAAATTAAAGCATTTGTTTTTTTAGGTCAAAAAATATTTCTATTATTGATAGCGTCATTTAATTAGCTTTTAAAAGCGTCATCATTTTTGTTTCACCTTTAATAATATATTGTACAGTACGTGTATAAAATCGTCAAGTCTTAAAATTGAAAATGTGTATTTGATGGTGTTTGTTTGTTTTTTTATTTTTGGGTATGTTTGATGTGTTTGTTTGTGTTATTAAGGAAATGTTTGTTGGCAAAAGAAACAATTTCCAGGGAAATTGTTTATTTTTTATAAATATAATAAGTAAACGCTTTGAAATGACATAAAAGCCATTAAATAAATATTTATATAAATAATTATATTATTTTATATATACTATATTTTATATTATATGTATATTAAAGAGTACCTACACTTGTGCTCACATAACTAAGTCACAAAACATAGAAGTTTTATAGTTTCCTTAAAAGCTATAAAAAATAAAATGAAATACGAAAAAATTAAAATAGTTTAATAGAATTACAAATAAATATTAAATATACATAAATGACCCTAAATTATTACATTTTTAATTAAAAGCATCTTTGACAAACATATTTTTCATGTTTATTTTGTATATTAATTAAAAGCAAGAAAATATAATCAATTATCTACTTAGAGCTTCATAATCAAATTTAATATTTATAAATTTCTTTTTTTTTTATTAAAAATATTATAATAATATTATATATTTTTATTAAATATTATTATAACATTAAGTTTTAATCGATAAAATAAAAAAAAAAAAAAAATTGAAAAATCAGCAAATTTTATTACACTTTTCAAAATGTCTTTACTTTTAAGAAAATTAGGACCTGCGTATTTTATTTTAAAATATAATATTTTCTTAAAATAGTATATTTTAGAATAATCTTGAATTTTTAAAAATTTAATAACTTTTTTAAATTTTTTAACTTTTTAAAAAATTACAAATAATTTGATGAATTGATAATTGGTAATTTTTTTAAAATATAAAAATATAAAATTTTATTTTTAGAAAACAAATGAAAAATAAATAATATTATATTTTAAAAATTGACTTGAAAATAATTATTTAAACAAACGGATCCACGCAGACATGTTCTCTTTATGCCGACCACTGATTACTATAAATTATATAGAGGTAGATGTTATTTAATTGATGAATTATAAAACATTATGATAGTGATCGACACAAAGAGAGGATGTTATTTATATCTATTTGATTTGTATTTCTTTCTATTTGCTGTCAATTTGTGTGTTTTTAAGAATAATATTCGGCCCCCAGGGTTTTATTGCCACATAAACTTAAATATAACTCTATTTATTTTTCGTAAAAAATATATATATATTTATAAAATAATTAATTTATTAAAAATATAAAGTATCTTAATTATATGTAAGCACAAGTGTATTAACAAAATTTGCAATTTGCCATTTATATTACATTTAAAAAGTAAAATGTTTTTATGCCTTTAGGACATTAAATTGTGTGTGTGTGAGTGTGAGTGTAAGTGATTTTGAAAAAGTTGTGACAAAAATACATACATTTAAAATTTGTTTTGAAATAACATTTTTTGTTTGTTCATACTTCGATTGTTTTATGTGGGCTAAAAACCAAATTTGTTAAGTATTTTAATGATGAATTTTATTAAAAAAAAATAATAATAAAATGAAAATTAAAGAAAAAAAGAAAGTAATTGAAAAATAGTATAAACAAATTAAAATGGGCTTATAGACAAGGTAGGTATTAGGAAAAAATACTACATATATTTTTATTACATGGTTAATGAAACTAAAACTTTAATGTTTGAAATGTGATAACTGGCGGGGGTTTGAATTTTAATTACTAAAGGGGTTAAGGTCTCATTTGTTTAAAAAGCTTTACTACCATAATTTTTGATTTTATGTTTTTGTTGTAAAAGTGAAAATTGGTGCGAAAATCTACTTTAATTTTAAATTGCAAAATAGTTGTTTTTGTTTGTTGTATAAATTGTTTAGATATGTAGCTATTTTTGTGGCTTTATTTGTAACTTCATACTAAAATAGAAGGAGTTTTGTTTTAGCAAATATCTACAAAATTTTTAATGTTTGTAAATTATATATATAAAATACTTATATTAAGGGAAAGGTTTTTTTTTTTTTTTGGAGAGAAAATTATAATTCTGGGAAGTAGCGAAAAAGAGAGTTTAAGCCAAGAGAAAGAGAGAGAGAGAGAGAGAGAAAGAGAAGGAAAGAGCTAGTGTAGAGGGAAATAAACTACTTTATTTTATTTTTATTTTAAAATAAATTATTTATATATGTATGTATATAAAAACTAAATTTATTTATTAAATATTCTATATACATAGGAATTATGTATTGAATTAAAATTGTTAAAATTTTTTTTAATAATTTTTGAGGCTAGAAATAATTCGGCAAGAAATCCTAAAATATTTTTTTAAGGTGTAATGATAAACTAGTTTTTAGTTGTATTAATTAGTTATATAATTATTATTATTATTATTAATGGAATACTATTTATACATTTTTTAATACATTTCAAGGGGAATAAAGAGAGTTAAAATATAAAAGAGTTTAGGTTTAATTTTATAATAAAACTAAGAGAAAAAAATATTTAAAAAAATAATAAAATTATTCTTAAAAATTATAATAAATAAAAAGAGACTTTTTTAATACTTAGGGAGAGAGGGAGAGAAATAGAAAGTAGGTAAACAGTTTGTACATTTGTTTTTTTTATTTTTTAAGAACTAAAGGATATTATACTACTAAGAAATTTATCATTAGGACGCAATGAGTTTCTTTTATAGAGTTTTTAAGACTTGTTTACAATTAGAGAGACAGAGAGAGATTTATACAAAGAGCTAAAGCTAGAGCGAGAGTTTTAATTAAGGGTCCTCTAAATAGTTAATTTTTTTTATATATATAATAAGTGTTAGCTATTTTGTATTTAAGAAACAGAGAATTTTAGGTGAATTTAATTCCTTATTTTTTTGTTCAATATTACTTAGGAGACTGATGTTTAGAGAGAGAGAGAGAATAATAATAAGAAAATAAAAACAAAACAAAATATAACTAAAAACAGAACAAAAAGAAAAATAATATTACCCATGACTCAGGCGGATAACGAGGAAATGGAGCTATTTCTTTGGTTGCTACATTACTAGGCAACTCAAGTCTTCCACCTAATTTTCGTAGCTTTCTTCTTCTCGCCACCCGAGATTTCGATCTTAGCATCAATGCTGCCTGCATCTTTAATGCTGATTTTTTACAATCACTCTATGCGCAACTAAATCGATAATAAAGATCACTTGAGGATCAGTTCAGTTTAGATGAATGAAGATAGAGAGAGAATTATTTTTTATTTTTAGTTTTACAAACAACAATTTACTCTCTCTGGGTTTTAAGCAGAATTAAGTAAAAAATAGTTGTTGTTGTAGTGGTAGTAGTAGAAATTGACGTTTTTTGTTTTTTTTTTTATTGGTTTTAATCTTTTTTTTTTGTATTATTTTATTTCATGTAGAAGAGCCTGGGCTTTTTGGTTTGTTTATTTCTGCTTTAGAGGTGAATGAAGTTCAAGAGTGAAGAACTTTAATAGGGTTCTTCAGGAGCCCCTATGTAAAACTTAAGGCGTTTTATTTTATCTTTTTTTATTATTTAAATGTTTTAATCATATTTATATATAAATCATATGAAGTTCTTTTTTGTGGGAATATATTTTTAAGAGAGAGAGAAAAAAAAAAATGATATAAAAAATTTCATATATTTGTTGTTATTTTTTAAGATTAAAAAAATTTAAAATAGTCTTACAGTATTATATTTAATAAAATGTAGTAGTTAAAACCTGACTAGTGTATATGAATGAAGATCCTTTTTCTGCGATCGCTCTTTAAAACAGTGGAGAGTAAAAAAGAAAAGAAACGTTGCTATTTTTAAAGCTTTTCAGATCGGGTTTTCTATCACTGCTCGTTGTTAGTATTAAATCTGTTGTTAGTTTTGCTGTTGTTGTTGTTGTTGGCTATTTAATTAAAGTTGTTGTTATCTGTTGATATCGTTGTTAAATATCACAAACTGCTGTCGCTGTTGTAGCTGCAACTGTTATTGCTACGTTTTTTTATAAACTTTCCAACGATGATGTTTCTGTCTACGTTGTCCTTTGCGTCGTCTACGTCTACCTCGCCGACGCAACCACCAATTTAAACGTAATTGTGCGCACGTACACAACAAACGATACATAAACTTGAGATTTTCTTGAAATTTACACTTTTGTTAAGAACTAATAAAGTCTTGGATCATAAACAATAATTAAATAATTTTAGTGTATTTTTATTTTTATTATTATTATTTAGGTTTTTATAACCCAACGTGTCTTAAGTTAATGTTTTTCTTTTATTTATAAATAATTAATTATATATATATACACATATAAATATATAGTTAGGTATATATTTTATTATATAATGGCTGGCGTTTTTTTCTTTTTTTTTGTAAACCAAAAAGAAAAATATGGCGTTGAAGGCGTTTGAAAAAAATTCTTATTTTTTTTTATAGTTAATTCAGCAACTTTAAGTTGTTGTTAATGTTGTTGCTTTCTTGTTGTGTTAAAAGCTTTCGTTTTTGTTGTTGCTTTTGCTGTTGTTGTTGTTTTAGTAGTAGTACTACTAATTTTTATAGTTTATTTATTTTTTATTTATTAGCACGATATGTTTTTCTTGAAATTTTTTTTCAGGAATTTTCAAAATTCCATTTTTGTTTAAAGTTTAAATTCATTTTCATTTTACTTTTCACTTTTCTTTTGTAATTTAAACTCATTTATTTATGTAATTTTGTTATAACGGTAATTCACTACTCTTTTTTAGTTTTCTGTGGTAAACTCTCTCACTCTTATTTACGCACACATACACAAACAATTAGTTATAAAAAATCTATATAAAAAAAAGAAAAAAAAACTTTTAAAGTTTTTTAAACTTTTTGTTTACAAAATTTTTGTTTTGTTTACTTTGTAAAACTACACCAATGCATTTGTTTATGTATGTGTGTGTGCGAATTGGTATTTTATGGTTATTTCATTAGTTAATCGATTAATTTAGTTTTTAAGCAAATAATTTCTTTAAATTTCTTTACTATTAAGCAAAATTTCTTTTATATAATTTTTGTTTACTTTTTATTTATTATTTAGTTAAATTATTTGACTTTTTTTTAAACTTATTTTATACTCTTTTAAAGATTTATTAAGATAATTTAAAATTTATTCAAAATTTATTTTAATTAATTTTTTTTTTAACTTGTATATAATTTATTTATTATGAAATTTAATACAAATTTATTTTATGTTAAGAAAAATATTTTAAAACTTTTAAAAAACTTCAAAAATTTAATTTTTTAATTGTATAAATTTGAATTCATGTAGATTTTATTTAAATTTTACATGAAAATTATTTAAATTTTACCTAATTTTTAAAAATTGTTCAAATTTTTTCAAATATTATTTTAAATAATTAAGTTTTATTTCAAAAAAATTTATTTAAAATTTAATTTAGCTTTTAATTGAATTTTGTTTTAAAACTTATTTAAAATTTATTTCGAATTTAATTTTAATTTATTTTGAAACAAATATATAAAAATTATTTAAAAATTTATTTTTAATTTTTCGCCATTTAAGTTTAAAAAATTGATTTAAAATTTGGTTAATTGATATTAACTTTTTTAAATAAATTACTGAAAATTTATTAAAAATTTGTTCCAAATATATTTGAATTTTATTCAAAATTTTGTTTGCATTTTATTAAAAATGTATTAAAAATTTATTTAAATTTCATTGACAATTTCTTTAAATTTTAATAAAATTTTTATTAAATTTTAACAAAAATTTATTTAAATTTTATTAAAAATTTATTTAAATTTTAATAAAAATTTATTTAAATTTTATTAAAAACTTATTTAAATTTTATTAAAAACTTATTTAAATTTTCATTTTGTTCAAAAATTTTGTTAAAATTTTTGCAAAATTTATTTAAATTTTGTTAAAAATTTTTAAATTTTATTAGGAAATTCATTTAAATTTTATGAAAAATTTATTTAAATTTTATTAAAAATTTATTTAAATTTTATTAAAATTTATTTAAATTTTATTAAAATTTATTTAAATTTTTATGTTGTCAAGAAAAAAAAATGTTTTAAATTATATTTATATTTTTTAAATATTTTGAATTTTATTTAAAATTTTTATCGAAATGTATTTACATTTTATTTGTTTTTTTATTAAACATTTATTTAAAATTTTATTTAAAATAAGTTTTTAAAAATTTTAAATTTTTATTTAATTAGAAATTTAAAAAAAAAGAAAAATAGATTTTTTTCAAATTTTATTTGGAATTTATTTCAAATATGTCAAATAATTTAATTATTTTGATTTTTACCATTTATTTTTAATCATTTCAAAATTTATTTTAACTTGTATTAATTTTTATTTAATTTATATTAATTTATTAAAATTAGCTTTTAAATTTATTTAAATTTGTATTAAATTTTCTATTTATTTATTATTAAAATTTGTTTCATTTAATGGCAACAAGTTTCTCTCTTTTTCTTATTTTTAATTAAAATATTAGGAAAATTTACACTTTTGTTTTATCACATTTGTTACTTCCTAAATGGCAAACAACAAATAAATATTTTATTAGAGAAAATGTTTATAGATATTTTCATTAGAACAAAAACAAACAACTGTTTTACATACAACTATCTGTATGTATTTGTATAAAAATGTTCTTTGTTAAGATCGAAACACACATGTACAATGTACAAACTGGTATGTATGTATATATTATATATTAAGATATCCTAGCATGTGTGTGTGTGTGTGTTTATATGTGTGTGGTTTTTCCCTTGTCTTGTGGTAAATCTGTATTTCATAGTTAAGTGCCAATGATAATAATATTTAACAAATAAACAAATTTCAATTGTTATTTGTATTTTGATTTTGTTGGCAGACATTTGCATATAACTATTTCAGCCACAAAAACACATTTTTTTCATTTATAAGTTACAACGTAAAGAAGTCTAGAGAATGTTATTGTAATAAGGAAATAATTGTTGAATTTTCTTTAATAATAAACAAATTTTGTAAAAAAAAAGAAAAGAAATATGTAAATTAAAGTTACCTTTAACTAATTTAATTATTATTCTACTCTATAAACTTAAATGTATAAAATGAAAAAATAAGAAACAAGAAAAGTAATAAAAACTAAATAAAGAAGTTATATTAAGTCAAGCCCAAACATATTATACCCTACACCGTTTTTGTTCTTATTTTTTTATACGTAATTTTTTTTTTTTTTTTGGGTTTTTGGAAATGATTTTTATTTTTTAAAATTATATAAGATATAAATCTTCTATTCATTTATATTATATTAATTTATCATGAAAGCATATGAATGAAATATAAAATTTATTACTATATTAATATTAAGCAAATGTTAATATAATTGTGTCAAAAATTTAATATACAATTTTTGTATTTAATTAACTTTTACGAGTGATAATTAAAGATTTTATAGTAGTGATGTCAATCACTAAAAATATAATTGTGTTTGTGAGAGTGAAATAAATGCAGTTAAAGAAAAAATAAGTTTAATAAATATGACACGTCTGTTATAATAGCTACTAAAGTTTTAAATAATTTCAAAGTTTTAATTTATTTTAAAAATACTTTTCTAGCGAATATTCTTGTTATAATTAAGAGATTTAGTTTTAGATAAAAATATTATGTTTGTTTTTTTCTTGTTTTAGCATTTTTTTGTTTAAATTATACTAGAATTTAATGACATTTTAGGTGACATTTTAGGGAAATACAAAACAACGTTAATATCGTTTATATGTGACTATTAAATAGCTTTTTTAGGCAAAATTCCAAAATTAAATATTTAAGTTTTCTTTTTTTTTTATTTTTTCATTTAGATAAAGTTTTATGGTACTTAAATAAATAATTATAGGTAGATGTTTAAGAAAAAAAATTTATAAAAATTTTTAATTTCAAACACTAGAAGAAATGATTTATTTCCCCGATGATAAAGTAATTTTAAAATTTAACTTTAATAAAACTTTGTATAACTTCAGACTATGTAAAGCTAATTTTTATTATATATTATTACATAATGTTTGCATGTTTAATTTGTAGACAACTTTTTATTAAATTTAACTCTTTAATGATCCTATAATTATTTTATTTAGTGTCCACCATGATGTCGTCTTCTAAGTTTTATAGAAAACTAAAAACTTAAACCAACAAACCTGACAACAAGTATAAACTTCAAAACGGATGTAAACTTACACAAACTATATACATGTTTATGTATGTGTTAGTTTAAAAACAACAAAATCGCCAAAAAAAATATTACAAAGTATAAACAAACCTATTTAGTATATTTTATTTATAAAGACCATGATTATATAGTGTAGAATAAGAATAGATGGTTGTGTGTGTTTGTAAGTCAAAGAGTGTTGAGTAAGACAAGTTAAAAAAAAGAAAAAGAAAAAGAAAAACATATAATAAATGTTGGCCCCAACCAAACCTTACAAAACAAACTAATGAGATGAATTTTTCAAATTTGGGACTTAAGTTATTAAATTAAAACAACAACAACAAGAAATAAAAGAATTTTTTAGAGAAATAACACTGTGTAAGTGTGTTAAAGAAAAAAAAAAAATAAATAAATAATAAAATAAAATAAAATAAAACAAAGAAGAGTTTAAGGAGGGTGGTGAGACTGAGAGGGAGTTTATATAAAGTTGAAAATATATAAAGAGAAACATGCGAGAAAACATTATGACACGAAAAACAACAAACATGCAACATTGAAAATTACATAGAATAACATAGAAATAGTAATAATAAAAAATACACATTTATAAACAAACATACATACTTAAAGACATGAATACAAACATACTTATAAGTAGACGAATTTATATGAAAAAAAAACCAAAGAACAATTTAGCGAAAACAACGTATAAAAATAAATTCTCATATAAAACCTTTATGAAATGAAAAATTAAAAACTTAAGGTGTTTGTTGAATAAGTAAATGTTTTATAAATGTGTTTGTAGATATGTATATGTATGTATGAATATATATGAAAGTAGGTATATGTAGGTATATAAATGTTTATGTAGTAGTTAGTATATAGCATTATTAGCTAGTACTCGTATTAGGTGTGTTAGTTTTTCCTTTTTTTTTTGTTGCTGGTATATAAGACCTCATAATCATAAAAAATTATACTGGCATTTAGATTTAAAAAAATATATATATTAGGGTGGCCCTGATTTTATGGGAGAGGATATAAGAGGATCAATGTTTTGTTTTCTTTCTTACATTATCCTCTTGGAAGTTACTTTAAAATAAAAATATGTAATTTTTAAAGTTTATTTTTAATTTTTTTCATATTTCTGCCATAGTATAGTTGGAAACTTCTTTCGAAGGAGCATTTAAATTCCTAAATAATATTTTGAATCAGGTCCAAAAAAAAAAAAAAAAATTTAAAATTTTTGAAAAATATAGAAAAGTGATTTTTTTATTCCTAAATATTTCAACAAATAAAAATAAAATAATACTGTAGCTGAAATACCGAAATAGATTCATTCGTTTTTTGAATTTCCACTTGAACAGAAATTTATTCAAATATTAATATCAAAATACGTGTATTTTTATAACCTTTTTAACGATATGTAACATCTCACTCTCTTTGTGTTATTTTAAAAGTAAACAAACACAAAACTTAGCAATAATTTAGTGGGTATTTCCTTTAAAGTAAATGTCTTTCATTATTAGTTAACAGTAGTACAATCTATTAAAAAACTTCCAAATAAGAGCGTATTTTGATACCAATATTATTTTACTTAATTAATTATTTATAAAAAATATTTATAAGTAAAAATTGAAAATTTTTAAATTAAATGGTCCTCCCAAAGTCGTTTCTTATGATATCAATTTCTCATATAAAATTTTTGGCTGAAATATGAATTATTTTAAAATAATCCAGAACTCAAGAAAGTATTTGATTTTAAAATAAATTTTAATTAAAAATAACTGGCCACCCTAATGCTCACGCATACACACACATTAAAACTAATAAAAGGAAATAAAAAAGCAAAAACCCAAGAATGAACCAAATTAAAGTATGAAAACTTAAAAAAAATATATATTCTTAATCACATAAAATGAGTAAAAGAGTACAAAAAAAAAAAAAAAAAAAAAAAAAAAAGAAAAAAAAAAAAAAAAAAGTAATAAAAATAGCACGAATAGTAAGTTAGTAAGTAAGTAAATAGTAGAATAAGTAATATTATAGGTTTAATATATTTATATATATATATATATAAAAAAAGAAGCTAGACATTTAGTTACATAGAAATAGCGTAATAGAAAACATGTCAACGTGTGTTTTTTTTTTTTCTTCTTAATTTGGGTTGCGTTATTACATTGAAAGTTAAAATAATAGATATTTATGTTATAATAAAACAGAGAAATAAGGGCCAGCCTGTTCTTTTTTTTTGTAAATAATATTTTGCTTTCGCTGCTTATTATTATTGTGATGCGCTCGTTGTAGTTTTTTTTTTAGGGCTGGGGATGGGGGGTAATTACCTCAATATGTTCGCAGACGCAAATACCTTCTTCACAATAGGCACACACCTGTACCTTACGACCACCAGAAAAACCTTTGAAAATAATATGAGGATCATCGGTAAGTAAAGGTTCGTATTGTTGATATTGTTGATTAAATTGTAACTCTTTGAATTGTCTCTTAACACCACTAACCGCTGACACAGCATCCAATTCAAAAGCATCACTACGACGCATACGATAGACACTACATTTACGTTCTAGGGGACCGGTGGGTGGCTGCATATGTTCGTCGTCATCGCATGAATCAATGGCGGCGGTTAGGGGTTGTTTTTCCGCTGCAGCTTCGGAAAGTTCATCACGTGGTTTGGCCTCATGACCAGGCGAAGCCATGGGCGTGGCCGGCGTCACTATAATAGAGTCGTGGCAAGGCAAAGCCATACTGGCCTCCTGACCAGTCATCGTAGGTGGGGTGTCGCCTGTTACTTGATCGCCGGCGCCGACGGCCACGCCCGCTGGCGACGTCGGTGGTGTGGCCTCGACTTGCGAAACCAGTGGCAACGTAGCCGTAGCTGATTTCGGCAAATGCGAATGATGGAAGCTAGTACCGCTACTGCCCGAATGACGATGTACCAAACGCGGTGACGCACGTCTCTGATCATCCAACGTATAACTACCCATATGCTGGTGATGATGACCCGGATGATGAGTATGACTATGGGCATGATGACTATGGTGACCCGTATGCGTATAACCGCCATGAGCATGCGAATGCATAGGCATGTGTAAAACGGATTGCGTATCGCCCTCATCGATTGGCAGTAGAAGCTTGGATTGTGCCGTATAACTGGCACTAAGCTTGCGAGTCGGTGCCTGTGGTGTACGTAAATAGGTGTTGGATAATTGGTGGAATTGGCGAGATTGTCGCGTGGGCGTGGAAGCGCCATGATCGGCAACGACGATACCTGCTGCCTTCGGTGGATGTAGTTTCGCTTGAAGTTGTTGGGTTTTTTTCTGTTGACGCTGACGTTGACGGGCTTGGCGTGAGGCCAGCGAAGCACCGCCTGCTGCCGCATACATTTTGGTTTTGTTTTTATATTATTTTTTTTTTTTAGCTTTTTCTTTTGTTAAAATTAACTAACTTATTTGATTTTTGTTAAGCCCTTTTAGTAAATTAAGATTTGTCTGTTTTAATGAAAATTTCAAAAGTTTTTCTCTGTTTGTGTGGGGGGAGCGAGAAATTTGTTGAAAGTTTCTTAAAAGCTTTAATGAGAGTTAAGCTTAAATGTAAATATTTTTTTGAAATTTTATTTCAAACCTAATTAAAATAGATTTGGCTTTTAAGTTGTGAAAGTTTTAAAAGCTTTTTTTTTTTGTTTGTTTAAGGGAATCAATAAGAGAGAATGGGAATTCTGTTGAAAGTTTAAGTTTAAACTGGCTTTAGATTTAAATTTTCTTTTAGAAATTTTAATTTTATCAAATTTAATTTTGTTTTTAAATGTTAAAAGCTTTTTTGTGTTTAAGTGGGATATAATGATAGAAAGAATGAAACTTTTGTTGAAAGTATTCCAAAATCTAAACTATAATTTAACCTTGAATTGGAATTAGATTTAAAATTTCTTTAAGAAATTTAAATTAAATTGTTTTTTATTTATGCAAAATTTGAAAGCTTTTCACTAATTTTCACAACTTATTTTTTTAATGAAAGTTTTCCTGTTACAGAAGAAAATAGTAATTAGAAAGGGAAAATTAAGAAAATTAAATTTATTTTAAAATTTTTCTTTAAAAAAACTTTCTTCTATGATTCTATGAAAAAGATAATGTTGTAATTTTATTGAAAGTTTCCCAAAAGCTAAAGCACGGTTTAAACTTAAACACGCTTATGATATGAAATTCAAAATAAATTGAATGTTGTTAAAAAGTTGTAAAAGTTTTTCTCTATCACCAGAGAGAGAGAGAGAGAGAGACAGATGGATAGGAGAGAGTGAGGGGCTAGAGTTAATTTTAAGCTTAAACTGTATTTAGAGAAAATTTAAATAAAATTAAATTTATTTAGTTTAAAGATTCGTTTTGTAATTTGATTTTGTCTGAGGAAAGGTTTTGAAATTGTCTTAATTAAAGAATTTGTTTCAAATTTCAAACACACGTTATATTAATTTTGTTTCAGTGGCTTGTTTTAATGATCATTTTTTTTTTTTTTTTTTTTTTTTTTTTTTTTTTTGATTTTCTTAGTGAAAATGTTTAAGAGTTTTTTTGTAAAAGAGATAAACTTAAAATTGAAAAGGTGCTGCTTATTAAGATTTCTCTAAAGAAATGTGCATTTTGAAACTATTATTGGGAAACTAATTTTGAAATTGCTGGTTTTATTATTATTATTATTATTAATATTTTTTTAGGGAATTTGGTTCTAAAAGATAATTCTATAGTTTAATTATATAATACAGCCAGAAAAATGATTTATTATTATTTTTGTTTTCTTTTCTAGTATTAAAGGTTTTATTAATATAAATTACTAAAAAAAAAATATAAATATAAATATTTTACAAAATGGAAATGTTTCTTTTTTGTTTTTTAATTTTAATAAAACTAACTATAAACTATTTAAAAAATAATAAAAAATAAATTCTATATAATTTACCTAAAATTATTAACCGCACAAAACACCTTTTTTTATTTATAATCACTAATAACAAACATTTAAATTGATCTTTTAATTTAATTTTATTTTATAAAAATTCTTTATAAAAAATATCAAAGAAATTAAAGGAAAACATTTAAAGCTTTATTTTTCTATTTAAAAACTTTTGTAGCTGTTGGTATGTTTTGTCTAAGATCATTTATGATCAGTTGTGATTTATTATATAATGAAGCTTCTTTTTTTTTTTTTTTTAAACGGAGACTATGTTTTGAAAGAGAATGTTTTTAAGAGTTTTGAGTGAAAAAAGAAATTAAGAGAGATCTCTAAGGTCAGGTCACATTATGAGAGCTTTTGTATATATATAAATATTATAATACAAAAAGCTTTACTAAAGCAGCATTAGCTTTTAAACTAATAAACACTAATATAAATATCTATAAATGATTTTTATTTGTTTAATATTTTATATATAAATATGTCATATGTTTGGCTAAGCTTATGAGATTTCAAGTTTTCATTTTTATTTATATATTTTTTTTATAACAAATAATTTTATGTTTAAATAAAATACCAACATAAAAATATTTCTAAAATATTTTTATACAACAATTATAATATTTATTTTGTTTTAATAAATTCAATTTTTCGATTTTATTTTTGAAACTCATTCTTTCTAATAAGGAAGTTTAATGTCTTTTTTTTTTTCTTTACTAATACTAATGATAAATTAAATGATAACTTTTACATAGAATTTTATTTAATTAATTATAAACAAATAACTCTATTTAAAGAAAAGTATGTTTAACTCAAAACTGCTAACGTTTTCTTTTTTCTTAAAAACTAAATTGTTTTATATACTTTTCCTTTAAATTAAAAAAAAAAAAAAAAACTACAACAACATTTATTTATATATTTATATACTTTTATCGTCTATTTCTTTACCTCACTATTTGTAATAACTACAAAAATACACAAATATGTTTTTTATATAAATCGATAGTTACATAATAAATGTCTAAAAAAAAAGGAAAAATATCAACAACATTCGCATAAAAATGTTTTAAACTAAAGAATTCTAAAACGAAAAAATAATTTACATTTAATTTAAGTTTTATTCTTTTAGAGGTTTTTATTTTTTTTTTTTAATAGTTTTTGTGTTTTTTTTTAATGCTGTTATTGTATTATTATCGTTTAAGGAACAAATGCCTTAATAACTAAATTAATAATCTTATTAACTAAACTAATTTATCTATAAAAGTAATTTGTTTAATAAATATATAGAGATAAAGCTGTAAAGAAGATGTAATTTTTTTAAAAATGAGCAAAAGACTTATTTTTAATGAATAAAATAATTTAAAATTGTTTTAAAAAGTATTGCAAAGTTTTGTAAAGATTTGTTTTATAAAAAAAAAGGAAATACATGCTAAAATAAAGCATTCCTATTATATAAATTCATTATAAAAAATCAATAATAAAATAAATTTTCTAAAAATTTATGAAAAAAACTAAGTTTTTTTTTTTTTTTAATGATCAAAAGAGGGAAATGCTTTTCAAGAACATTTAATTGCTACTCTAGTTAGTGGACTAATTAAAGAATTATCAACAGAGTTATTACTTTGTCTGTATATATAAGTTAATGCTGAAGGTAATGTGTAATAAGATTACTTTGTAATGTATACAGTAAGCTATAAAATAATTATTTAAAATTCTCAAAACATACGAGAGTTTTTAAATGCATTTTAAGTAAATTAACCCCCTTTTTAACTCCCTTATTCAAAATTAAAAAGTCTATGCTTGCTAATGAGTGGCTAACTTTTTTCTTATGAAAATTTACAAAAAATTGTTTTGATCCCTTAAAATAATATGTGGACTATGTGGAAATTGACATACTGAAAATGAATCTGCTATCAGTACTTCACGTGAACCTTATACACGATGTATATAAACGAAACACTAAACTATGCGGAATAAAATTGATTTTATATCATTATAATAACCACATTTTAATCCACTCAATAGTTTCGGAGTTACTTCGAAATAAATAAAGTGAAGATCTTTTTAAAAACATTATTTTTCTAAAGTGAAAACACAAAAAATCATTCAGTTTATCATATATATCTCAAAACTGATAAGACTAGAAGTAAAATATGTTATGTATCTTTAAAATTGATGCACAAATTTTTATTTCATACGCAGCACAGTGGGGCAGAATCGAAAATTTTTGGAAATAAATATGTAACTTCTGATTGGCTGGTTGGATTTACATGAAATTTTGTATAAAAGTAGCAGAGGAGTGAGCAGAGGAATTGAATTTGGAAGGGAGATCCAACAGACCCTTCAGGGGCGGAACTATGGGAGCTCAAAATGGGATACTTCCTATATAATACATTTTTAATTGCTTGCCAAATTTTTGCCTCTAGTTCAAATATTGTAGAACCTGATAAGATCTACAAAAAACATGCCTATTTAATTCTTTTAGTTTTTGATTTATATGCGTTTGAATTTTTAAGTACCTAATTTTGTATGTTCTTCCTTAAGTTTTTTCCATATATAATCTTGTATTTCTAACCTGGAAAAAAAAATTTGAAGTCGAATTCTTTACCGAGTCCAAAAATAATCTGTTTTGAATTTGAAAATTATAAATATGACGGCTTCTTCACTTTTTTTTGAAAAATTATCTTCACAGAAATGACATTAAAATAAAAAACGAACCATATTATTTAAGTGGTCAAGGTGAAAATTAAAGTTTTGACTTTAGTCAACATTTTCTCAAATCCCAAAGCACGAATCGACAAACGGAATGCAGTTTAGGAATCTATAGTATGTTGTTAAAAGTTTTCAATCAAAATCTACGAAACTTTGGAAAAATGTGGATTTTATAGCTGAAAATGTGAAGAAAACATTTTTTGGGATTTTCGGTGTCTTTTTAGGAAATTATTTCACTTTTTAGGAAATTATTTCATTTTATACGATATAATAATATTTTACTTTTTATTATTATTATTTTCAAAGCTCCAAATACCTACTAGTAATTTAATAAGAGAACAATAATCAACTTCAAAATCCCATAATTTATCTAAAAACTTTATATTCAAATTACTTTATATTAAAAATTAAATATAATTTTTTACACAAATTAATGTGTCATCATAAATTTTATGACAAATTAATATAAAATTCAGCACTTTCTAACAAAAAAAAGAAAGAAAGAAAAGATAAACTGACAAGTATCAAATAACATTATGGCCATTTACATGTTATATGTTGTCAATGATATAAAAAATATATCATATGCAAATTTCTTATCTATTCTAACAAAAAATATTTAAACAATATATTATTATTATTTCAATTATTTACTGAATGTGCACTCAATTTGTCAAAAAAATAAAATCAAAAAAATTCTCCAGGGTTGGATAATTTGTATTTATCTATTTACAGTTCAATTTCTGGCAATTGTTTGAGGCTCTAAAGAGCAAATGTATGCTTTTAAGTTAAAAATATTTTAATGTCATCTGGAAATATATTTACTAGGAAACAAATAATCAAACATACACGCACACACAGGATGGAACTAAAAGATAAATATTTTTATTTTATATTTTTTTTTTTTTAACAAATAAATATGTTTGTGTGTCCAGTTATACATATATGTAAGATTTAGTTAAATGTATTTTATTTTATAGTAGAAATAGAATATAAATATATATATATACATATATTTTTTTATATGAACAAACATGTCATAGTTTATAGTTTTTGTTGTCATATACATACATATATTCTATATGAACATATACAAACAAACAACCATTCATTGTTGGTTTCCATTTAATCTGTCTAAAACTTTTATAAATTATGCACTGTCAGTCACTCTTTGTGCCTCAATTATCATAATAAAAATGAAAAAGAAAACACTCACAAATGGAATAAATGAAACCCCCCATAAAGCAACAAAAGGGGTAAATGCATACACTTACATTTAAATATACACATGTATGCGTATATTTACATGTAGGTGAGTAAACAATGAACAGATTTTAATTATTCTCCTTATGAGAAACTACACTTTTTTTTGTATATGTAAATATGTAAAAACTATATACATATATATATATTTATATACTATATGTATATATACATATATGTTTGTAGTTTATATATAAAAATTGTCATACATATATATATTTATATATAAATATTTACCTTACATATGTATGTATATATGTATAGAGTATGTATGTTTGTTTAAAGTTCCACAAAATGCAAATGAACAAGACCCTTTAAATGTGGAGAGTAGTAGTGAGAGTGGTAAATAAACAACTTTTTTAGCCTACGCAAACAAAACGCTGTAACACTAAGACAACAACAACTACAACAACTAAGCACCCACTTCACTTTTAGACCTTAAAATTTTTTTCTTAATTCTTATTTTGGTGCCAAAGTCATATATTACAGTTTTGTCTTGTATTTAAAATAATACAAATCCAAAACGAAAAATTTTGATAATTTTAAAGTGATTTAAAATGAATTTTTTAATTCTCTCTAACAATGGTAGTTTATTTCAAAATTTTGCAATGGACTGACCCAGTTAAATGTCCTTGTCAAAATTTATATAACTTCAATTAATAATAATAATAATAATAATAATTATTATTTTAAGATCATTAGATCGAATTGTGATGTATTACAAAAAATATACAAGAGGACCTATAGCTGTATT
Source organism: Phormia regina (assembly GCA_001735545.1). Taxonomy (NCBI): domain Eukaryota; kingdom Metazoa; phylum Arthropoda; class Insecta; order Diptera; family Calliphoridae; genus Phormia; species Phormia regina. The sequence goes on from MINK01172017.1 coordinate 28,466, forward strand.
CACAAAAAAAAAAAAAAAATAATGTCTTCTTGATAAAGGTTTACTATTTTTTTCTTATGGAGATTTACATACAAAAAGTGGGTAAACCTTTACCAAACATACAAATTCAGAAAAATCATATGGTCACCCTGTTAAAATATTTTATGGTGTACAAGATCTTAAAGTTAATAACAACAAAAATTAAATAAAATTCGTCATAAATATTTCCAAAACACAAAAATTTTTGACTGGATCGAATTAAGATGTATTAGTATGTTGTAGTGGAAAATTTAGACTTTTAGAAAAATTATATTTAAGACACCCTGTTGTGTTAAGTTATTTACTCAATCTCCTAAAATACTTTTAGGACTGAATTATATAATAGATCCTAATCTTTCAAAAGCATGATACATAGTCACCCTGTTATAATATGTTATGAGACAGTCTGTTAGTTAATAACATCTAAAATATCTGTTACAAATAAAAATATTTTTGAAAATTTACAGATTTTTTTAAATTTATATATTTTTTATATTTTTTTCTTCAAATTTATTATATAAATAAGATTTTTAACATATTTCTAAAGGCGAGATTATATATTTAGCAAAGAAATTTTATTTTAATTTACTGTTGTACTCTACAACCATAATTTGTAGAAAATGCTAAAAATTTTCAACAAAATTTAAAATTTATCAATTTAAAAAAAAAATAATAATAATATGAAGTGAATTTTTTCTAATGTAAAATTTTATTTTATTAACCACATATACATAAAGTGATTTGGTAATGAATTATATTCTTTATGCTCCAAACTGTATGCAAAAGAGTATATTTTAAGCAAATAGTCACATTTTTAAAGACGTATTTTTTAAACGCACAAAAAACTTATTAAAGTAAAATTTTTCAAATTTATTTTAAATACAATTTATTAACAATAGAAAGATTGTTTCGTGTTCCAAAAATCATTTTGATAGGTTAAGTAAGGAAATTTTTTAAACTAAACAAAAAAAAAATTAGGATAAAAAAAATTTAAAATTTTTCAGTTTATTTTCTTTAATTTAACAAAGCAAAAAATATAAAAATATATATATATATATATAAACGTATAATATATATGATAATATATATATATTATATATATTATAATAGTATAATATATATATAATATATTGGGCCTAAAATGACATTTCGAAGTAAATTGATTTTACTTAGGACAGGAAAGTGTTCCTTATAGACTGACGGACAACAGATGGACATAATTAAAACAACTCAAACTTTTATATAATTTATTTTTTTGTTCATGTTGTAAGTATAACCTCTTTTCCCTCTTGTAATAGAGGAGGGTGTAGCCTGAATCACGACATAAAGCTATTGCTGCTGTTGGTCTTTGTTTTTGTTGTAATAGAAGCGTGCTATAAATTAGCAAATTATTAGTTAAGAAAATAAAATATTTGCTATTGTTACTAAATATTGTTGTATGATAAAAAATAATTACATATTTTTTCCAAGCAAACAGGCTATCGATTTTGAAAATCTAATTCTAAAAAGAGTTTTATAAAAAGAGATTTTAAATATATTAAATAAAAAAATAACACAATCCTTAAAAAAAAACAAAGAAATAAAATCCTAGAATTTAATATTCGAAAGCTATTAAATACTATATAAAGTATTATTTGATTCAGAGAAATATTGACAATGTGTATGTGTACTAAAGGACGGAATTTAGTGTCAATCGTACATCAAAATAGATTAAAGAAAAGCAATACCACATTGGTATTAACTTGACACCAATTCAGTGTATAGTTATACATATATTTCGTGTGTTTCAAAACTGAAAAAAAACGTTATCAAAACCTCAACAAATTTACACCAAAACCGAAATCGAAATTGTGTATATATTAGAGTAGAAGATTTTCACGTTATAACAGATAATGATTTCAGAATATAAATACATGAAATGGTTTTCTAACTTGTATTTCAAATTCCTAATGTTTTACATCGAATTACTTACAAACAAATTTGTTTCTCCTTTAAATACTAAANNTNTTNTNNTTNNTNTTAAATTNNTNAATGAAAAAGTTTTTTTTTAGTTAAGAATTTTTCTATATTTCTATGATTTATTTACGGTTCNTAANTTTTAATAAATATNTAGTAACATTTTTCAAGTGCTGCTGCTATAAATTCATATAATTTAAATATTTTTGACCTTTTACAATAGTAAATATTCCACCAGCTCTTGTAACATGACAAAAAAAAAAAAAAAAAAAANNTAACATGACAAAAAAAAAAAAACCTATTTGACTGACACGCAACTGTGTAACAAGAAAAAAAAAATCAAATAAAAAATATAATAATATATTTGTATAAAAGAGAAATTGCACACTTAGTAATTACAAAAAAAAAAGACCCAAATTAAATGTCAATTTAAAATATTTGTTTAATTCTAAAAAAAAAAGTAAATCTTTTAATTTAAATTAACAAAACAAAGGTTTATAGTTTTAAAAATAGTAAGAATATTTATTTGAACATTTAGCATTTTTATGTAAAATTTTAAATGTTGTTTTTGTTTAAAATAAAATTAAATATGTCTCTTTAAAAACTCCAAAAGTTTTATATGTAGGATACTTTTTGGTGCATAAAAATTAATAAAGTTTAATTCTAATATTTCAAATAAAGTAGCAAACATTTTAAGTTCAGTTTTCTTAAGCTTAACTTCAAAATTTAAGCTTAATTTCGAATTTTCGAACATTACATTTAAACAAGATTTCTCTTTTTTGTATATCATTAAACATTTAAAGTTTTTCGCGATAAAAATAATATTAATAATAAAAAATATTAATATTTTTTATTTTTTATTTTTCGAAAAAGTTTTAACTTTATTTTGAATTTTTTGATATAACAAAAACTTAAAAAATTTATTAAAATTTATAATGAAAATGCTACAAAATATTGATTTTATAAATTATTAGTTATGTGCGAAAAAGTTCAAATTTATTTTCGAACATCACAAAAATATTGAAAAATTTTAAAATTTATGAAAAAAATAATGAAAATGTTAAAATATATAAATTTTATAAACTTTCTTAAAATGTTAGAAAAATTTTAAACATAATTTCGAATTTTCGAAAATTTAAAAAAAAAAAAAAAAAATGCAAAATTTTGAAATGTATGATAACATAGTAAAAATGTTGAGAAATATTGATTTTTGAAATTTTCTGTCATATTTGAAAAAGTTCAAATAAAATTTGGACTTTTTGAACAATAAGAAAATATTGAAAATGTTTAAAATTTATAATAAAAATTGTGAAAATGGTATAAAATGTTAATTTTATAAATTTTTAAATAAAAAAATTAAAACATAAAAATGAATATTGAAAATTTGTAGTTTTTTTTTTTTTTTAATAAAAATAATAAAAATGTAAAATATTAATTTTATAAATTTTTAATCGTGTTTGAACATTTTTAAATTTATCATCAATTTTAAAATATAAATATATTTATTTTATCTATTTTCGAAAAAAACTTCAACAAAATTTTGATATTTTATTTTCTTTTTGGAATTTATCATGACCTCAGTAGGATCAAAACATTTTTTTTTTTATTTATTATTTTATCTATTATCATCAATTTTAAAATATAAATATTTTTATTTTATCTATTTTCGAAAAAACTTCAACAAAATTTATAATTTTGATATTTTTTTCTTTTTGGAATTTATCATGACCTCATTTTTTTTTATTATTTAAAAAGATAATTTTTTTTAAACATCATAAAAATATTAAAAAAAAAATCGTCTAAATTGATTTAAAATATTCTTAAAAAGTTCTATAACATTTTTCTTTTAAAATTGATTTTTTTATTATTTTTATTTTTTACTTAATTTTTTTATTTCAGCCAAAAATTCCTTTCAATACCAATCTCTTTATAACTTAAATTTTTGTTTTAAATTAATTAAAATAAAAAAATTTCACAAAAATTTTATTTAAAAATGTAACTAGCTCGAGGTTATAACAGGGTAATTATAACACAAATTTTATAAAAGCTTAGGTCATGCTCTACAACTTTTCTGTACATTTGTTTTTATTTAAATCAATAGTTTTGAAGATAAATACGTATTAATATTGGTTGTATTGAACTTCACTGTTGCATATGGCGTATGAGTAAAATATTTTAATTAATAACACGTATACGTGTTATTAATTAAAATAAATTATAACATAGAAATATTGGAAATTTAAATATTTCACAATAAATTTTTTAATTTTAATAAATTTTTTTCGAAACTTAATATTCTTGGTATTTAATTTTTTCTAGTTGAGAATAATTTAATCGGTATTGGTATCAAAATAAGTATAATTTTTATCAGTTTTTTAATGATATATAATACTGTATACAGCTATTAAGTTAAAATGAAAATTATTATTATTATTATTTTAATTTTAAATTCCATTTAAACTTTTCTAATCTAAATAAATTAATAAAATGCCTTAATTATTTTAAAATTCCTCCCCTCCAAAGTGAAAGTAAAATAGCATTAAATTAAGCCAATCTTTTTTTTAATTTTGCTTTTGTTTATATGTCCTGAATTACTCAAAATTTAGTATACATATGTAAAAATTTACAAGAGAATGCGAGTGTGTGTGTATTATGTATGTGTGTATTATATACATATATGCGAATAAATATGCATGAGTTGGCCCAAATACTATGTTTTGTACTTTGACTTGGTTGGTAATTTAATTAATTATATTGCGTACAATTTGTATTATAAATATTTGTTTGTATTCATAATAAGGATTACTTTTGCCTACTAGCGAAATTTCATATGATTTTTTTTTGTAAATTACGTTAGTTTAAATTCTATGAAAATATAAAAGAAAATGACTTAAACATGAACATGTTTAACATATAAAATTTAAAACCAAAGACTCAAAGAAATGCCAGAAATTCTATGTCCTCAATTGAAATAGACTTGAATACGTGGATACGTGTGTACGTGTATAGGAAGGAATATACATTTAAACATATGTATAAATGTATGTGTATTACTCTAAATATCTGTATTATATATACGTGTACGTGTTTTCTTTTTTGTAACAGGGCTAAATTAAATGATCTGTGCTACCAACTACCAACTTAAATGTTTATAAATATTTTTGTTAGTGAAATCTAAAGTACTCGTTAGATTTAGTTTTATATTTTTCTTACTTTTTTATTATTTTATTTTTATGTTTGTTGTTGTTGAATTTTTTATTTAAATAGAATCAAAAAATTGTTACAAAATATTCTTAGCTTGCAAATAAACGTCTATATGAGTGTATGTGTAAAAGAATAACTGTGAAAAGTATATGTATATATGTATATGTGTGTATATTAAAATAATCGTCATCATCATCATTATTGTTGGTTATTTGGTATGTGTTCATTTTTTACTTAGTATTTTTCTTGCCTACTTAAGCTATAAGTTTGTATTGTTGTCGTTGTTATTATTGTTGCAACTGCATTTGTACATCTGGCTATATGTATGTAGGTTTGTTTATACTTATATGCACACATATGCAAACAGAGCACGTTTCAGAACATGCTTCATTGGCTGCTTTTGGGGGTTTTTAAATATTTATGACCGTTTTACCAGAATCTCCTAACACCAGCAGAGAGTGAATAAGAATGAATATGTATGTATGTATGATTGTGTATATAGAATCTTTCATATAATCAGTTATTTTTGGAATTTTAGTTTTTTTTGTTGTTGTTCGATTTTTCTATGCCGCAAATAAACAGTGAAGTGAAATTTTAAGGCAGATTTAAAAAAAAACCCAATTTAAAAAAATATATATAAAATTATCATTAAAATCCAGTAAAATTTCGTTTTCGTAAATTCTTAACCATATTCGAAAAATTCGAATTTAATTTCGAATTTTCGAACATTACAAAAATTTGCAAATGTATGATAAAAAAAATTTCGAATATTACAAAAATATTTAAAAATTTGAAAATTTGTAATGAAAATATTAAAAATGTGATACAATATTAAATTTGTATATTTTAGTAATTATCGAAAAAAATCGTTCTTGACTTCAAATTTTTAAACATTCAAATCGCTGAAAAATGTATAAATTTATGATAAAAATTATAAAAATTATGTAAAATAATCATTTTATAAATTTTTAGACATGTTCGAAAATTTCGAAAATTACACTAATAGCAACAATTTGAATTATCTTTATAAAAATAATAAAAATTTGGAAATATATTGATTGTGTAAATTTTTAGCTATATTTGCAAAATTTTGAATTTACTATTGAATTTTCGAACATTAAAAATTGAAAAACTCGTAAATTTGTGATAAAATTAAGAAAATATGGTAAAATACTAATTTTGCATATTTTTAGCCATGTTCGAAAAAATTCGAACTTAATTTCAAATTTTCGAAAATTACAAATATATTAAAATTTCCTAAAGGTTGTTAAATATTGACTTAATAATTTTTTTGCCACATTCGAAAAAAAATCTTACTTAATTTCGAATTTTCGATTAAAAAAAAAAGCATTGATTTTACACAATTTTAGACATGTTTGAAAAAATTCGAACTTATTTTTAAATTTTCAAACATTACAATAACATTTAAAAATTCATAAATATAAATAAATAAATGATAGAAATTATAAAAATCTTGTGAAATTTATTATTTTGGTTCGAAAATTTATAAACTTGTGTGTGGAAGTAATTAAAAGATGAAAAATATTTACTATTTAGATTTTTAACTAAGTTTTTCGAATTTAATTTTGTATTTTTAAAAATCACGAAAATATTTTAAAATCCATTAATTTATAATGAATTGGAAAACAAAATTTCTTATATCAAAATAAAATATTCTTCTTTTAATCTTAACTATTATCCTCTTTTTTTCTACTTTAGTTACTAGAGTGTAAAATAACTGGCATTTAAGCAGGGTTATGAAAGAAAATATTAAATTTGTTAGATATTAAATGTTATGTTTGCGTTTTATAAGAATATAAATGTTTGTTATAAGTGTTTGTGAGTGGTTATAGTTTTTAATATATTTCAAAATCTATTTACTTGACTCGCATTTAGCATTGTTGCAAAATAAAAGGCAAAAAAAAAAAAATCCACAGCAAAAAATAAAATACATGAACAACATCTGGTTATTCAAAACCTAACCAAAATGAACAACAGCCTTGACCGTATCCAAATACAATTTTAGATTAAAATAGATGAGGAATGTATTTACCAAAAGAATGAGCAAAAAATAAAATAAAACACACAAATAAAAATTGTTGTAAATTAAAAATTTCCCAAAATGACAAAAAAAAAAAAAAAAACTAAAGACTTAAATATGATTAAAAATGATAACAAAAAAGAACAAAAAGCTTTAAATCCATAGATCAAATATTAACAAATACACTGGGAATTAAACTCTTGAAAAGTATAACAATTTTTTATATCAAATTATTATCATTGACATTTTGATATGAAATACGAAGAAGATAATATACATTGACAAGGATTTCAGGTGTATGTTTTTTTCTGTTTTAGATTAATCAATAAAAAAAACATTGATTATGTAGATTTGTATGTTAATTAACACTAATATATAAAAACACACACATATTGTATAAACATGCATATGTATGCATTTACCTGCATATAAACAGTATTAAGCACATTGTTGTATTATTGTTATTATTTTTATTTGACTCTCTTGCTAATAAGTAAACATTAAACTCTTGTTATTATTATTTCAGTTGTTTTTTTCTTTTATTATTATTGTTATTGTTATTATTACTTTTCTTTTATTACAATTCATTTGTACTCTTGTATTTGTACTCATCATATATGTATATTATTTACACTCTTACACATCTCTCAACAAATGTTATTTATATGTATGGATGTATGAATATATGTATGTATGTGGGTGTGTTTATGTATAATACATGTTTGAGTAGTTCATCAATCACAATTATTGTTTTTATTTATTTATTTTTTTTTATATTTTTGTTATTGCTTATTTGTTGTTTTTGTTATTGTTATGGTTATTGCCATTAGTAGTTGTTGTATTCGTTTTTCATGCAATTTTGTTGTTTTTATTATAACATTTTTTTGTGTTGTACGAACGAGTATTACTTTTTTGTTGTCATTGCATGTAATTGTTATTGTTTTGAGAACAGTTAATGTTGTTGTGGAACATACATTCATACATATGTACATGTGCATACATATGTATGGATATTTTTTACATGATGTTAACATTACGCTGATTTATTTGATTTCTTGTAAATGTTGCCATTCATATCAACACATTCAAGGCTATATGAGACAATTAACAATAAAATTTTCATACATTTGTAGTATAATTTATAAATGTATGTATGTATGAATGTGTGGTTATACAACAAACAAGGAGGTTTAACTAAAAAGTTCTTATCCAAAATCTAAAGGGTGTTAAAGAAAAAAATTTCTACAAAATTTTTTTTTTTTGTATTTGGAAAATTAAAAAATAAAGTTCGGATATTGAAAAATTTATATTTTATAGTTGCAATACATTTCTAATTAATGATATTTTTAATTAAAATTTTAATTCAAGTTCGAATTTTCGGGAAAAATATTTTTAGGCATTTATCATAAATTTCGAAATTTTTAATTTGTTTTTGTAATATACGAATATTTAATATTTATTCGAATTTTTCAAATATAATTAAATGCTATAATAATCTATTAAATGACCACTTCTTTGTAATTTTTTGCCTAAATTTAAAAAATTTCTTGTTTTTGTAATGTATGAAAATTCCAAAATTAATATCGAATATTTAGAATTTTATAAAAAAAAATTTTAAATCTACATTTTATAGAATTTTTCACCATTCAAAAAAGTTTTTATAATTTTCAAAAACGTTAAATTTAGTTAATTTTTTTTTTCGAACTGAACACAATTTTTTTAAAAACATTATAAATTTTACAATTTTTATTATTGTTATTTTAAAAAATCATGTTTTTTTTTTTAATTTTGAAATTACAAAATTAAATTCGAATGCTTTTAAAAATGGTTTGAAATAATTTAAAAGCATATTTTATGGCATAAAATATGATCAATTTAAAACGTTTTCATTGTTTTATTAAAGTTCAAAATTTAAAAATTAAGTTCAAATTCAAATTCGAACGTTTTAAAATTTTTTAAATCTCCACATTATAAAATTTTTATGATCTGTGTTTTTGGCAATTTAATTTTTATTATAAATTTTTAAATTATTGTAATCTTTAATTTTTTTTAAAGGTTTTCAAAGGTTTTTAAGGTTTTCAAATTTCAAAATAAAGTTCGAATTATTTCGAACATGACTTAATTGTTTAAAAATCAATATTTAGCATTATTCTTACTATTTTGATTAAAAATTTTATTTATTTTAAATTTTTTATAATTTTCGAAATTTTAAAATTAAGTTCGAATGCTTACGAACATGAATTAAAATAGTTTGTTATCATATTTAACAATATTTATACTAATTTTATTATAAATTTACGATTTTTAATTTTTTTTATTAAATTTTGAAATTTAAATTTTTTTCGAACATAGATGGAAATTGTGTTAATTTAAATGTTACGGTTTGTGAAGTATTTTAATGATAATTTCTAAAATTTTTAAATTGAGTTCGAATTTTTCGATCATAACTAAATATTATATTAATCAATATTTTACAGTATTTTTACTATTTTTATAATAAATTTTATTATTTTCAAATGTTTTTTCATAGTTCAAAATTTCAAAAGTTCGAATTTTTCGAACATGATTAAGAATTTACAAAATCAATATTATATATCGTCTATATTATTCTAACATTAATTAATGAATTTTCAATGTTTCTGTCATGTTAGAAATTTCAAAATTAAGTTTTTTTTTTTCGAACATGGCTTAAAATTTTTTAAAACATTATATTATGAACTTTTTTTATTTTTATAATCAATTTATGTATTTTTCAATGTGTCGTTACTATTCGAAATTTTTTTATATTATGTTGGAATTTTTTTGAACATTAATAAAAATTGAAAAAAATATTTTTACATCTTTTATATTATATTCATTTTTATGTGTTTTTAATGTACGAAAATTTTAAATTAAGTCCAACATAATAAAGTTACTTATAAATTAAGATTTTAATTACTTTAGATTACAGTATTCAATTTGGTATCATATTTAACCATTGAAAATACCTAAAAATTAGCCAATTCTGTTAGATTTGTTTTGAAAAGGACAAAAGAACTTTTCAGTCTTTCCCCCTGTTTCTAAGAAGGTATGTATTTTATATATCAAATGTTTTTCGCCAAGAAATTCTATATGCAGGTGTAAAAAAAGAGAACAATAAATCGTTGTAGGTAGTAAAATACAAAAGAAACTAATGAACTATAAATAATGTGTAGGAGCTGGAAAAAAATCACACACAAAATAAACACTTAAACACACGCACACACACATAAGTTGTCGGTTGTACTTATTTTATTAATATAAAATATTCATATTCACAACACAACTTCTTGGTTATAAATTTGTTGCCATTTTATATATTTTTTTTCTTCTACTTATATATATATTTTTTTTTGCCATTTTTATACTTAAATTTTTTTTTTTACATTTTTCTGTGATTAGTTGTGTCACATTTTCACTTTTTCACATTTTTGCCATTTTTTTAATGTGACCATCAAAAGGGTGTGATTTTATTTACAAATCATATATTATATATCGAATGACAGCCAGGCAGGTTATTATAATTTTTTTCATGATAATTATAATTTTTCTTTGAGAAAATACAACAATTTAATTCAATTTGATTAATTATTAATTTAAAGCACATTTGGTTTACATTTAATCTCCTTGAAAAGAAATTTCACACGGCGTATAAGTGATTTATTGGCTATAATTTGACGTTGTTTTATACTCATAACTCATACGTCTAAGTGGCAGAAATAACAAAAAAAGTACCACAAACTAGGACTATAAAAATGAATATGTATTTATTTTATTGACTTTAAATTGCACTATTTTTTCGTTTTCCTTAACAAAAAACAAAAAAACTTATACATTGACAAATATTTTTCAGCTTACACTTATACATTTACATATACATATGTAATATAAGGCTTTTTATTAGTGTAATATTATTTTATTTTTTGCTTTAAATAGGCTTTAAGTAAAACTTCACTTGAAACAAACAAAAAATAATAATAAAAATTTAAAAAATAAATATTATTTTCATCTTACAACACAACGACGACAAGCACGAACAACAAAAACACGACTGACTGGCCAAATGTGAAAACGATTTTAACATTTTGTCCTGCTTTTAGATTTCAACTACTACAACAGCAACAGCAATAACAACAACAGCAAGAGCAGCAGCAACAACAATAAAAAACCTTGCTGCTTGCTACACAATCATTATATTCGTACCTTTTCTCTCAGCTTAAACTAAGAAAAAAAACAACAACAAGCAAAAATATAAACACACACACACACATGTTTACAAGCAGTTTTTTTTTTTAGATTGATAACAAAACCTACCAAGTACATGGACGTTCTGGGACATGTCGTGTTTCCGTGTGCCGAAGTGTAAAAAAAAACAGCAAATAATACTAAGAAGAATTGCAGTAAAAACAGCACAAAAAATGGCACGCTATACCTTTTAGTCCTTATACACAGAATACCTCTCGGCCATCCACCTCCCCTCTCTAACCCATTATGCTGTTGTATCTTTTTTAGTACTTTATAATACTTTTACTTTCCTTCTTGTGCTTTTTGTGTTTTTCAACAAATTTTAGTACCGAATATCGTATGTAATGAGAAAATAAACAATAACATTTTGTTAAAATGTGGGTGAGAATTTATGGGGACTCTCTTTGATTTCTATTTCTTTTTTTTTTTTTTTTTTTTTTTT